>JAQIXS010003889.1:0-16741 GCA_034700785.1 Rossiulus vilnensis | reverse complement strand
CCACTGGAGAGCAATGCTCACTACCTCGAGATTGCCGAGCTATTCTTGATGGAGTTGATGGAAGCACTAAACGTAGGCACGCTTCAGGAAAAGACGTACGAAGTTGTCGAAGAATATTATTTAATATAGCGCCGTATTATTAAGAAATGTTTTGGACATTTTTTGAAACCGCCAAAAAGGCACAACAATGGATTTTATCACACTGGTATCGACCATGAGAGCTGATTACCAACCAGGGATTTTAGCTTTCGTTTCCATTTGAAATTTGTTTGATAACATTGATTAATGGAACGCTGCGAGCATGTTTCTTGGAAAGTTGTTCATAAATTATGTATTTGAACTTATACAGTAGGCAAGGAATCGTGGCCTTTTTTTAGAATACATTTTTGTACAAACGCGAAATAATTAATGCTATTAATAACGAAATCAATAGTAAGTTTTTTGTTAGCATATCACAAGTGATGGATTAAAATTTTCATTGCATTTTTTGTACAATTGAACTACAACTTATTAAAGAAATGACTTAGACGGAACTTTCTGAAAAGCACAGTAAAACTAGGTAGGCTTACGCAAAATGTGAATGCTGATCTTCACGCAATACAGTACACTGTGTTTACGAACATCTTCTGAAATTCCACCAATCCTTTGACTACTCTTATTGGCCCTGCCAGTAAATCTTCATGTATTTCTAGAACTGCATACACGTTAAAATGTGTACGAAAATGGTAACGTTATCGTTTAGAAACCCTTCCCCCATGTAACGCTTGTTATGTACGTTTTACAGAATGGCCCCACCATCCTTAGCGTAACATGATTGATGAACAGCCTCTATGCAGCATTGACTTCGTTTTTTTTGTCTTTCAAAACGCTTCCTTAGCCTAATAGTTTTCTTCTCTTGGTAGACTGGCCCACATGCTTTCTGTTCATAATCATGATCAACTGACACGCTGAGTGAATAATAGCTCGATCTGAATCCTGCTGTTGTACAAGGTCTGAAATATTTTCTTCAGGAATGTTCATTTGACTTTCACGAGAAGCTATGTGATTTGTACATTAGATTTGATCGGCATTTCCTGGTATCTATCAGCTCCTCGTAATTTTGAGAAGTAAGGAGGGGGATCGAATTGGCAATCTTAGTGTCCTAAAACAATACCGACCATGTCACACAATTTTAATTATATCGTAAATACAAAGATCTTCTCCAAGTCATTAAAAAAATGATGTGAAAGATGGAAACGAGCTCAGCATCCTATTAAAATGGGGAGAGCATTTGCTGAAGTGCACATGCTGTTATTTTTGATGCAACAGAATTAAATGTCAAATTTCAAGAGATTAATTTGTTATATTTCGATGGTCCAGGCCATCCACACTCTTGCTTTTACAATCTTACCATTTTTTTGATTAAAAAAAACCTGAACCTTAATAACATAGTGATCTTTTCTAGTGTACAAGTAAAGCCTTTTAAATTCTGTGTGTATGGCGCATTTCAATAAATGAAGGGTGCCAAACCATAACACATCAAGTGTCACTCGAGCACTTAGTGAAAAAGGTTTACTTACATTTTTTTTTATAAAACGTCGTAAGTGCCGTCGTTCGTTTTGCTGCCATATAACTAGAAAATGTGGATAATCAGAGAGGTCAGGCACTTACGACGGTTTGTCACCCTTCGAATCTAGGCAGTATTACATTCGCCATAGAAAACCCTGTTAAATTCATTCTGCAATGAATTGATGGTATTATAATGATGAACATACTGTTAATGGCTTTTAAATATGGTTCTGACATTTGGTTACAAATTTGCCAATGAGTTTGTTCCTCTATTTGTACTTAATACAAAAAAGGGATAGTTTAATCAAGTCCACTTACTTCTCTTATCAATCCTATGGAATACATTAGTCATTATAAATGATAACTACCTATTCTAAAAAGTAGATTCTCAACTTACTGTCGTTCGTATTGTAAGGATAAGGCCTGACGAGAAATGCGCCGGGGTAGGCGTATGGCGGCGCTAGTGGCAGTGGTGGTTGTTGCAGTGGCATGGATTGATATGGATACTCTTCTGTAGGGAGTCCGGTGTCCACGTCATCCTCTTGCGTCGCCATTTGTGGCAGTTCGGACCCATCTATTTCGTTTTCCCCGCTGCCTACCGTAGAAGGCGGAGAAGACGTTGGTGGAGGTGGTGGCGGTTGTGGCACTGGCTGAGTTAGGCAAAAGAAGTATTGACAATCGGGCGGCAAACGGGGGTCCTCTTGCCATTGCAACGGTTGATAGGAAGGGGCCAGGACCAGGGTGGGGGTTGCAAACTGGTGGAAATACTGAGGGTAGTAACAGAGCTGGTCGTCTGGCCAGTAATTCTCATCTGCAAGAAATACAGATTATATGGAATGGTATTCCACCCGCAAGACGTTATTTACAGGTAAGGGGAGGAAGGATATCAATGAACCAGAACACTTCCTGTCTGCATATTCTCACCTTGCGTTTCGGGTTCGCCATCCATCGACTGCTGTGCTTGAAGGAATGGTGCTGATGGATCAGTCGAGTACACAACTGAAACGTTATAGGTACAGAGCTTGTTACAGCAGCTTGTTGTAAAAGCAACACATATTTGGCCTAAGCTAAAGACGAAGGACAGGTGGGCAAAAGACATCACAAAAGGAGCTGATGGGAAGAGCGGTTGACCGCTGGCCTCTTGTGGCCCTTCGGAGATGTTCCTATGGTGCATGGAAACACATATGGGAATTAATACATGTATGCGTCAGACAGATAAGGAGATAAGGGGCAAGAAAGGAGAGCGAGGAATTATGAGACATTAAAGATCATAAAAGGGTGTGTACTGGTCTTGGAGGGACTTGAGTGTTGTTTGTACTCCGATGGGTCATTGATAAACGTGTGTGAAATCTAATGAGAAGTTACTGTTCTCATGTGCACTATTGTTTGGGCCAATGCAATGCGACACCGAAAGATGCGGTATCTTAGAAATGATGATTTTCGGACCAAGTAGACACTCTCGGCAGACTACCTTGCGGTGCTCTGGAGTATTGGTAATGGGCAGCATGGAAGCCTCTGTTTTTGTGGGGATAAAACGGTGGTCGGCCATTGTATGTGGATGGCGCATATCCGTTGTGGCGTAGCTCGCTGTTCTCATCGCTGCACTGGCTCTCTGATCGCTCGTTGTCTTCGTTGATGGCACCACCATCTTCCTCGCCTGTCCATTGAAAGAAATAAAAAATGCAACAGTAAATTATATCTTTTTTTGAAATAATGTCAACGGTAACGGCTGATGTGTTGCATTTTTTATGTAAATGTCTTAAAGCCAAATTTCTTCGTTTTTTTATTATGAAATAATGTTTAATGTACTGATCACCAATTTAAATTGGTGATGCTAAGCACATTTACTTTGAGCTATCAAATAACTCGTTTGCTGGCACCACATGGTTACAATTTACGAAGAGCATAAAAATGATCTGCTATTGGAGTCATTATGGAGGGGGAAAATTCCTTTTTTTTTTCTTAAAAAGGGATGCCAGCACCTCATATGGTTGGTTTTTGGACTTTGGTGGACATCCAAAGACGTTCCCATTGCGCCCATGGGTACATTAAGGCGGTCATATTCCTTATTTTTAGAACTTCAGTACACTCTCAGAATCTTAGCAGAACCACATGCTTATGAAACCACCAAATTTAGCTAATTTCTTCTATCACAGCCTAATGAATCATTAAAAATCTTCACGAATCCCTGCTCATCCATTTAGGAATTGCACCTATGATTGCCTAATCGTTGACAAACGGCTAGTTAGCGTGGGGAAGACAAACAATTGCAATGTGCACATGTAGGAACGTGGTATTACATTAATTACAAGGTTGCTAATTGAAAGACGTTCATTATAGCGTGGTTAAATGGCGAAGATTGTGAGGTGGAGTAATGGCCACGGAACAGTATCAGAACGCCCACTGTGTCTGCTAACGACTGATGGCCTGGAAGACGGAGATTTCTTTTTCCACCAACATTTCGCTATTCATGTGTTAAATGAATGTATTGCACGTTTTTATCAGAATACTCAAGGAAGGAAAATGAGGTGCTTATGAGCTCGGAATGTGGTCTTCCTTATTTTATTGGCTGGCTACCTTCTTGGTTTATGGTTGGTTCGGGTGTTGACTTTTGATGGCTCGCATCGACGTCGGCATTAATTAAATGAAGAGGGGAGGATTCAGATATAGCTCGTTTAATGACGTTCGCACATTTTAATTGCAATTTATTACCCAACACGTTTTTAATACCCGGTATTTCGGTGCGGAACCGGGAACCCCAATCGTTCGTCGCGCGACTCTCCACACAATGAAAAAATGGAGATTTTTCGAGACGTTGTTTGTGGGGCTCAAGACGTAGGCAGTAGACAGTTACACTGGCTGGAAGGATTATATTTAGCTCGAAAGCGATCCAGAGGCCTCGGTTGTTAGACAGCCAGAATCGAAAAAATGTGGCCAAGCCTCGTTGCATGCCACATTTTTTGTGCGACTTTTGCAGCTAATTGTGCGATGAAACAACACAATAGTAAAGAGGGCTAAGTTCTGAGATTTCCTGGGAGCATCAGAAATTCCAGTGATCTAATATTTCGCGTCGTGCCCTTAACTATACCAAAACGGATATAGCAAATAAAAACAGTACAATTCTGTGTGTAAGTGAATTCTTGTGTAGTTAGTTTCGGTTATGCGAAATTTTAGGTAGAAAAACAATGTCTCGCTCTCACCACCGCTTTATAAATATCTTTATCTTTGCCATATTGCACGTGGTTTCTAAAGATGACCGAGGCGTTTTGATGACGTCTCTCGAAACGTGTGCTCTCTATGAGTACTAAACTGTATTAAATTGATACTGCGGGTATTGTTACCAGCCAAGAACTCATCTTCCATTTCTTGCAGTTAACAATGACCATAAGAATCTTTTTCGAATTCTCCACGTAGACTAAATGCTAGCTTATATTTATGGTAATAATATTCCTCCTATTGTTTGCTGACGAATCCGTCATGTTTCGGTATTATGCCGATTATGGTAAAGCACAATGAAAAGTGCAGGCATTTGATGAGGGGTCGACCAATTGCGCACACTTTACTTTGAAATTGGCAGTTCTGTGGTACATGTTCATGAATATTTACTAGCTTGTTTTTTAATTTGTGTGTGCCACAGTATATCCAAGGTGCGTTTATCAGTACTTGTACTAAGCGTTTAATGTACACACCCCGTTACGCTAAGGGTGTGTGGGGGGTATTTGAGAAAACGTTACTATCCAGTATATGGGGTGGGCTGTGCATGCATTGTATGAAAACTGTCATTATACTGGCTATTTAGTGCTATCCTACATAGTTTTATCGAGTTTTTCATAAACTTGCACTTTAAAATTTAAATGAAGTTTACTTAAAAATTTTTGCCTTTTGGCGGTCTTTAGGCTAATTAACATTTTTTTTTCTTTTTTTTTTTTTATAAAATATTGTCACGAAATGAACAGTGTATTCTAAAATCCGTGATTTGTAACTTTGGTTTTCGAAATTTTCGACTACATAGTTCCATTACGGTAACTAATATTACTCAGCAATTTTTTTAGAAACGTCATAATTTGTGAACAAATTTCCGAAAATGTTCGCCTATGGCTTTCACATTATCAACATTTAAAAAATAATAATGGAAAGTTCATAAAAAATGCAGAAAATGATGCCTTGAAACATTAATACTTGAGGCCTGGCGGACTTGCTTTGTAACAAAGCGTGTAGCTACATATAGAGATGGGGTATCAAAAACGCCTTGCAATAGCGAGACGTAGTTTATGGACTGCCCCTTATTTGTAAACAGACAACGTCCTTAAGGTGATATGAATTTAACGATGTTTATTATCCCAGATGCCCTTCAGTGCGGTCAGGTTTATTCCACTTTTAAAGACCTTATCTCAAGTGAAATCGTCTCATTTAGGCAGAACAAGCAAATAAGCAACGTTCTTTTCTTTCAGTGTTTGTAAATAAAATGTAAATGGATGGCGAAACCCCTCACTCTAGTCACCCGCTTTTATAGCTAGGCCTGCAATCTTTCAGATCGCAATTATTCGTCAACAGTTTATCTAATGTAACATAAGTGTGTAGGATTTCATGAAATAGTGATGGCTGGTTAATCGCCATTAAATTTATTCGGAGACTCGCGCAACCGTTCAACACCGCATATTTACTGCGGTGAAAGGTTATGACCAGACAATTTGATTGTTAGACTTACAGTAAATCACCTCTAAAGCTGCTTCATCAGGGTTTCAAATGAGGCCCATGACGCAGTTATAAGTGCATCAAGCACTTGTAACTTTTTCCTTCACGTTTTATGGGGTACGATTTTTATCATTTTTTTTATTTATTTATATTAAACTTGTGCTCGTGAATGCGCCCCTAAAAATCAGTGAGATGCGTGAGTGGGGTACAAAAGGTCGAACTAAATTTACTGTTGATTTTTTGTCCCATCGCATGCTGTCATTCCGTCGCATCGTTTTATTTCAGATTAGGTTAAAGTTAAATATTTGTTTTCTACCCGATAAAGAATATCGACAAATAAACAAGACAGCGGAATCCTTGAAGATACCATTATCTTTCGAAAATAATATACGTGTAGTAGCCCAAGCCCGCTACCAACATGGAAAGTTTACATATTTTTTTTTATATTTCAACTTTACCTTATTTAACCAGTGTGGCTACAGCTTTGAATATTCAACAATATTACAAGTTAGTTTTCATTTCAGTTGTTTTATAAATTGAAGGATGTTCCAGTGGCTTGGCCCTATGTAACCACTTGGTTGAAGTTGGCCAAGCATCTTCATGCTTAGATCTCTAAAGAGATCATCATGTTCACCTGTTCTTCAGGTTTAAGGAGATTTAATAGACACTGTGAAGTACTACTGTTTCACCTCTATTTTCACACTCCTGCGGCTAGACAGATTGCCAAGGCCTTTGGCGGAGGTGGGAGGGAAATCAATGGTCTCAAAATCCATTCAGCCCAAAAAAAATCATACTATGTACAAATGATAAAATAAGCTGAGACCCACACTTGAGAATCACTAAAAGCATCTAATGCACCTAATCTAAAAACTAGATCATCTAATATTATTGTTAAAAAATTGTTTCGTACTCGTTGTGATTGAAAGGAAAGTAGAAGAACAATGGTGATATGACTTCGCGTGTCGTGTACATGTAATACGGACATTATCGATGTACGTGTATTAGTAGATACATGTACTTAAAGTACATGTGTTCGTTCGATGAAATGCGCATGAACAAATTTAGCTTGAAAGCACTTGGCCTCAATTTCCTCATTACAAGGTCTGGCTGCAAGCTAATATTGGATTTTCAGCTCGTGAGGCACTGAATACCATAGTTGAAATGTAAGGGAAAGGTTGATTCTACTTTCTAGCGCAGTTTTAACCTCATTTGATGAACCAACACCTTTGCGCTTCAAAAAGGTTGCGCTCATTCAAGAGCGATATAACGAAAGGACTTTTTTTTAAAACGTGTTGTTTTCTTGCTTACAACTTAGCACCTAAAAATGGAACCAATGTATTTTCACCCCTGAAAGACCTTCATTATTTCGTTGCCACTTCGACAATACCAATTAATGATTAGCGGTTTAAGTGATCAACTTCACCCAATATCTACATGTACTCTTTAACTAGCCTTTATCTTTCATTTGCGATTTATTAATCGATGCCGAAGTTGGGGGTATTGAAACTTTGTTTTTTTCTGAATGTGCATTAACGTTTATGGTCCTCCTTGAAAAGTCCTTAAATTATCTTTCGCATAAGTATTGGACGGTTTGAGAAAACGCCCGTAAAATATGGCAAAAAACAATGCCAGACTATATACACTTTAGAAATGTATTTTCGTATGAGGCAAACGAATGTTTGAAACCAATCGAACATAAATTTTTTTCTCATAAATTGTGATTTAAAAAAAAATTAGTCAATTGTTTAATCCTGGCCACGTTGTTATGCAACTTCCAACCAGTAGTAATTATGCAAATTGTAGATTCGATTTGATTTTTCGGTACACCGTGCAGTGGCAAATTAACTTCATGGTGGAAGTTTTAATTTCCAAAATAGGAAAAAAGAAAACTTTGCAATCCCATGAACCATTTCCTAAATTTAGGAATAATTTTTCTTTCGCTGAAATACCCATTCGAGCCGATTTTCGAGGTCGAAAGTTTGGAACTCGCCATGTGCAGCTCTGGGGTATCTGGGCGCCCACGGGGTCACCATGCAAGGGGGCAAATTGTGCTGAACGTGGTCATGGACTCACCGGTTAAGGACAGACGTCTCCAGGTTGTTTTCTTGCGATTCTTCTTTCCCATATGCAAAACCAGATAATCCTCGGGTAAGACTTAACTTTTAACTTTTCTGAAAAGTTTGGGGAAGTTTTTTCGCCAACAACAAATTTGCCTGTAGATGGCTGTACCCCCGGCTTAGAGGCAAGCACGTGCACCACAGAGGAGAACACTCGCAGCAGCACCGGTGCCAACTAGCTCTTCCTTTGCTTGCCCTCCCCTCCCCCGTCTCCCTCCTGGCTCGGCTCAAAAGTCACATGCGCCTAGACACCCTGATTTTATTTATTTTTGACTTGTAGTTGTGGCATTCAGAAATCCATCTTTCTGCCTCCTCCCTCCCATCTGCTACAATGACGAGGTCCTGCCAGTGACGTCACTATTGCTGCGCTTAATGCATTGTTTTTGAAACGAAATTGGGGCCAATCGACCGGGTTTGGATTTGGAGTTTTGGAGTTCACGCAGGCCTCGTAACGCACCCTACGACTGCCGCTTTTTCTTATCAATGAATGCTGCTTGAATCTAAATGAAGCTGGTGGGAATATCCACATGTGCCGAGGGCCCTTCTGGAACCTCTTGATATGATATCCAACGTTATGAGTAGCTTTCCAACTTGCAATATGTGGAAATCAGCGAGATATCACGCGGATTTTGGTCAATCAGGAAATCAGATTTCGGCTATTACTTATGTCTCGAAATTATTTATTTTTATATCATTTACTTTCATTGTCAGTTCACGTCCAAAACTGTTAAGGCATTATTTGCATACTCGTCAATTAAAGGGGACTTATAGTATTTATCGCATATCTTTTGTTAAAAAAAATTAAAAAACAAACAGATAATTTAAGGGGTTGTTCAACTTGATATATTATCATTGGAATTTTTGAATGAACTCAAAAAACGTATGCAAACGTGTAAATTTAGTATATTTGATAAAATATTGCCAGATCTGGTACGTTATTCTCCAACGTTTTTCGTTGATGCCCAACTGTCTTTTGGTCTGAATTGTCTATATGGCTATACGGGATTCACAGCATAACTATTTTTTGAATAATCATTGTCTGTCAAGAAAAAACTAAGATGAGTAAGTCCCTTTTGGCGCACGATTGATCTAATTCTAAGATGACAAGTGATTTGAAATATTATATTTATAAATTAAATGTGTGGCCGGATTGATAGGTAACATGAAGTCGCTCAATTTTAATTTCTAATTCATTTTTTACCAGTGAACTAAGGTTATGCTAGACTAGTTCAGCTGGACACATACATGTATGCCTGTAGGACAAGTGTTTGAAAGTCTCATTGGAATAAATGATTCCTTTTCACTACTTCGGTGTAATCCAGACTCCAGAGGATTAAAGGGGCACAGCATACGCCAATAGGTAGAGGAGGTCCCGGAGATCCACCCCGCCCCCATTGTTATTCAGAAAGAGATGCTGATTACTCAGTGTAACCAGTTTAACTGGAAGATGTTAATACACCAGGTGAATAAGTGTCCACTATCTGGTGGATTTATCGACAGGCTAGATCAAAATTTAGGGCAATCCGAAAAGTTGTGAACGTGCGGCATTGCAGAAATCACTTTTAGACCAATTCGCTTCGTTAATTTCGATCTCGTACTTTCAATTTATTTATTTTGAAGTGCCCTAAATCTCTTATATGGTGGGGAAATCTGCGTATGTGTGGCCAGGAAAAAAAACCCGCAATTGTTATTGTGCAAGAAGAAACTGACAATAATAATTAGTTTTTAAGGATACACATTCACAACTTCGTGAATATAGACAAAGATATGCCGTGTTTCACAGGTGTTGCATCAGCTGATTTGTCTATTGTTCGCATACATTTGAGGAATTAAAAATAGCTTTCATTTTAAAAGAAAGTGAAACAATGATTGTATGATGGATCCTCTTTTGAGTCTTCTCACGGATCGCCCAAAATATTGGCGCAATTCTAACTAACTTCAACAATTAACACATTCATTCCCATACGAAACACGATTCCATGACGCGCATTAGTAAAAGTTAGTGAAATATTTGTTAGCGGGTTTCAATTCTCATTTTTATTTTTATTTTGTTAATATTTGATACATTATCATAAAAATAATAAGAAATACAAGCAAACTTTAAATCCATTTTCGGACGGAATTTACTCTGATTAGGTTTCATGGCGCATAGTAAAAAATAGAACGATAAAGTGCTACACCATAACATTTTTTTACGTTGCATTACTCTCTCGTCTGAACTAGAATAAGGCAACATTCAAGGCACGATTGGCACATTTCTCTTGGCTTTTAGCATTACTGGCCAATTTGACAAGCAGCAAAGCAGCCCACCTGCCGCTGATTAACGAAACAAGCGCGCTCTTAAAACCTTCAAATAACAATTCACGTAACCATAATTACAAGTGCAGGATTCATAATATGGAAGCGACAGAGCGTAGTCTAAATGCTATAATACGCTATTACCGAGTACAAAAAAAATAACTAATTTTACTGAGATCGTCGAGGTAACATGAGGGGTGGCAGTTGGACTTAATGTCGATGAAGTTACTTTGTGCACGAGATTTTCACTATCTACTTCAGCTTGTAATTACCTCTATTGAATAACATTTCTGACCAATCCTTGCATTCGTCAAGGTTTCTCACGGACTAGGGGGAGACTTTCAAGGACTTTTGAAATAAATAATCAAGTTTTAAGACAAACTAACTTGTTTTATGCAAATAATAGTGGTTCTGAGAAAGTGGTTTCTACACCTTAATGGCTAAGAGCCTTAAAAACATAACTTTCATGGTAACAAGAATTCTGTCAGGTACCTCAACTTGGGGAGAACTTGAATTTCATGAAATTCATTTAGAATGCCCCATTAAAATTATCCATCCTTGGACCTTGGTTATGATACTGATAATATATGACACTGAATCGTAAGCAGTCATTGAATGAAATTTACTAAAATAATGCAGTTTTAGCATACACGATTTCTAAAAGTTCTAGAAACGTTGCTCCCATCTAGTGATAGCTTGATATATATTGTCGAAAGAATGGCAAGTTTCAATGGCTATCTAAATAAAATTAGTGATTATAGACAGAGATGGTAGAAAGGTAGTAATATACAATGTAAGTAATTTCATAGATTCCAAACATATAAATCTGAGAAAGGCTTAACCTCCAAATTTTGTTTGAAGACAACTAGATGCTTAGGATTTCAACGTGAAGTATGAAAACAATGCATAGTTTTAATATAAAGTAATCCTCAAAAATAAAATCTAAAAATGCATGATGAGCAGTATTTTTTATTACTTTTTTGGCACATCAAACTGCTTGTTGAAGCTGCACTCATTTGCTCTTTTTCCCTCATGCTACCTCAAAAACAGAGATCAAATTGTGAAATTATCATACTTCAAGCAGAGAAATTACATGAACTCTGCAAGAAAACCTTCCATTATCATATCACAGGTTACTGTTAGGATTTTTGTGTTGGGCAGAGTCCCCAATATGCAACTTTATAATATTTAGCAAATGGGGGTTATGGACTAATATCAATCAGAGCTCTGCCTTAGCACAAACATGAACATTAAAAAATACAAAAACACTTTTTCATGAAATGCATGCCCTGGTATTAAAACCAAGGCTTACCCAGAAACTAATAAGGAACTGGACACTGTCTGCTTGTGACAACCCTAAATCGGTTAAGTTTACTGGCTAGTTGCATAGCATGAAATGAACTGCAGTTGACAGAGGTTTGAACAAGTTCATATTTAATTTCCTTGTATCATCTTAAATGAAAATTCTACCATAACTAACGTTCAATATCCTGTTGATGAAGATAAGTGACTATTTTTAATGATCAATTCTTCAAATAGCAAATTTTCAGTGCAACTAAGAACACACATCCATGGATGACCAGTATTTTTTGTTGCAAGATGGCAGAACGAGTTTAACTCTGACAGTGTCATGTTACTTATTAGTCAATTGGAGCAAATAATTGGCTGCACATTTAAAATTAACAACTATGTGGAGATTCGTTGAAACAATTTCACTCACATTTAGTATGTTAGTGTAAAAATAAAGAATATGCTATGCAATCTTATGATTACTTCGTTAAAGATTTTAAGAAAACGTGCCTTAATTCTGTCAAACTAATCGGCCAATCCACGTGGCCCATCGGTTGAATATAGTAATATTACAGCGTAATGATTCCATCAGTGAGAAATCTTTGAAAAGTATACTTTTGTGAACGGGACTAGATAAATCCAGGTAAATTTAAATTTGTTTTGAATTATTAATTTTGTCATGTTTGACAAACTAAACTGAGTACTACCAGGCAAGTTTTTTTTATCCAATATTGTAAATAACCAACTACATATAGTAAGTGCTGTGTTTTTGCGGTCAATAATTAACTTGATTATTCAGCTTTGTGATGGTGTAATAGTCAAAGAAGTATTTAGATAAAAATGCATGGTAAATCTAAGCTAGTTGAAAGGAATTCGCATTAAAGCTGCCAGGATGTTGTTCCATTGATTTCTAATCCTTTGAAGTTGTTGGTCTTAGCTTTAAACCTTGAAAGCACCATTGATTATTCAATAGTGGCGTGTGTCCAAATAAAATAATCTTGATGATTATTGCATATACGTGAGCATTGGACAAATACATTCTAAAAATAGCAGGGAAATCTCCCAGAACAAAAAAATATATGGGTAACCTTTTGTATAGAATTAAGAATTCAACAAAATAATGAATTCATAATAAAATGGCCCTGTGAGATGAAATTGTCTCCAGTTTAAAAGCTTAGGAGCTGGTGGACAAAGATCTGCGACGCTTCCAGCAATCTGGGTATAGTTTTTTCTGTTCCTCAGCTAAGACACGAGCTTGCTGGGCATATTTGTTGCGCTCCTCTATTGTCATTCCCTTCCACCTCTCTCCCAAAAGCACACTAATAGCCCTGAAATAAGCAACACAACATAAGCGCACGTTCTTTGAAATAATTTGCACTCAAGAAAGTGTTGTAGTTACCTGTTATCCTTCCCAGGGTTCAACTGTGTGTATTCCACACGGTGTTGTTTGGCAAATAGCATGAAGCCATTCATGGGACGTTTTGGCTTAACAGCTTCCCCAGGACACCTTTTAGTTGGGGAAGCAGGTGGTGACATAGTTACTGTTGGAGTGTGGTTTTGCCCCTGCTTGTGCTAACAGCAATAGAACGTTGAGTTAAAAACTATTTCAAACCCAACGAGTTTGCTGGAAACTAAACAACTACCAAATAAAGCCTACCTTTGCCATGTTGCTAAGTGCCAACACTGCAGAAGTGTCTTCAGGAGTAAAATCGAAACTGAAATAATGTAAAGATTGTCGTTAACTGTCATTCATCTCAAAGCTAGTATACATTTCACCATGCATAAATAACAAATAAAACCAGTCTATGGACACTCCTTAACTGCTACTTTCTTGTTCATAACCTAGCTTTCCACTTAATAGTAGCAACATAGTAGCACCTTTTTATGCTTTCAAAAATATCTGTTGAATATGATGCTGTTGCGTGAGAAGGTGGAAGGCAGATGTCGTCCACTTGCAGGGGCCGACAAGGGATGCCATAGTGTGCCACAGTTATCTCTGGCCTTGCTGATGACCAACCTACCAAACAAGCAGGTTATTGGTTTTCTGAATACTGGAATTTCTTGAACGTTTTGGGGGGAAAAAATTACATCTACCTCTATCCTTGACATAAAAAGGGTGGTCTGAAAGACACTCGACGTCTATGTCCTGTGGCATAAATGAGACGCTTTCACCGTTGCAGTGGTCATCTGCTGGCCTAAAATGCAGCCTCAATATGGTAGGAATGTTGCTGTTTGGCAGCATGTATGACTCGACTAGACGTAAGCCATTTGAAGCATATCTGAAAGCAAAGCCATATTTTTTAAAAACTGATGAATATAACAGACACTTAAAGCGCAAGGGTATTCTCTGTTAACGATTTGCCCATGATTCAGCTGCACTTACGGCGGAGTACAGGGCCCCTGTTCGGCTCTTCGCATCAACGTTTCCTGAAGCCCTAGTTTTTCTGCCTGGCGCCAGGAAGCAGAGTTGGACTCGGGATCGTCGGCAAACCGTATGCGGGTCCCCCTGAGGAAGCAGTGCCAAATGGGCACTGGCCATTGATGGGTCCACGAATCTTTACCGCTGCCACAGCTTCTACTCTGTCCACCCTTGTTGCAATTTACGCTTAGACTTCCTATTCCTAAACTATCTGCACTGGTCAGGGGTGACATTGGGTAGGGGGATGTGGACGATACATTTGGTTCAATGTCTTCGGTGCTGGAAGTACAAGATGGAAAGAATGTGGTATGACAGTATACATATTCTTGAAAATAATGTTGTAGCTCATAAGCCTCACCTGCTATGAAGCGGAGAAGAAGATGCTTGGGAAGGGGGTGGACTTAGGATTCCAGGAGGAGGGGAGTGGGGCTGCCTCGCGTACGAGTGAACCACTTCCATGCTGGAACAACTGTAAGCCCTTTTGCGAATGGGTAGGTTTTTCTGCATAAGCGGGCTGCGCGGACTAGTAGCAATGATGGCGAACTCTGTGAGAAGGCTGTTGACTTCCTTCTGGAGGACTAGCGGCGGTGGAATGGGCTTTGAACGGCGCTGCTGCTGCGCCGAGGGTTTGCACATAAGCGGAAGGCTCGCAGGTGAGAGAGACTGCAGGGTGGTCAGTTCGCCAGAGCTAGGTTTGAAATCTTCTTGGGGCATGTCTAACATGATTGGTTGTCGTAGACACTGGTCCATTTTCATGACATCTAAAGCATTAGATTCAACAGTGGGAACACTTCAGATTTCTTCCCAGTCCACATTGCATTGTGATTTTGTGGCGCAACATACTAGCAACTTCTAGCCCTTTTGGAACACCCTTCAGTGTGAACATCTAAATGCGGACAATATTTTACTTATAATGTATATAATGTGTATTGAAATTTGCCATAATTATTCTTCAAAAGTTTGGGTTACTTTTGTCAGAAGAAACTTCGATTGGGTCGATTTTTCAACTTTGTTTTAAGAAATTAAAACTCATCGTGAAATGCTTTTTTCTAGTTAAACTTGTGCGTCGCCTACTAAATATCTAATACTTTAGTCCTTTTTCGTGGCATTTCACATCACATTTGACTTCCTTATAACTTATCAGGTTGACGTAAACTTGCCAGTGTGTATTCCATAGCATATATTTTAGCCCAAGTGGAGCCTATCAGCTAGCCATTGCACCTGTCAGGGATTGAACACAATGGACGCAAACAGGTTTGTCGTATCCCAGTTGAGTAGCCCCTATCCAACCAATTTTTTTTGCCCACTCTTTTCTTTTTTCTGGCATAGTCGCTCCTCTGGTTTTTGTACCCCTCTCTGATTCTTTCTTCTGTTGACACCATGCGAGAGCGAACTCTCCCTGTGTGAGGTGGCCAGTGGGGCTGCACCTGTTTGCGTCATGTATCACCCTCAAACACAAATCCAGAGAGAATTATGATAGAAAATCAGGCTTACGACTGCCGTTTGCGAAGCTGTCGGCGAAATCGAACGTAGAACTCACGTCTGAGTCGAATTCATCCAGTGTTGTTGAAGGTGACTGAAAACGATAGGTAAATCCCAAAAATCAAGCCTAGGCCATTTGCACATTGGCAGCACGCTAGATAGTTATTCATGGGAACAATAAATTTACCATTGTTTTCCGTATCAGAAAGTGTAGCTTAAATAGGTCTAAATAATTTCGACTTCACATAGCACTCATTAGATTCTGCCTAATTTAGTTCATTTTCCAGGGAATGTTTATAGTAACCATGTGGGTCCTACAAATGACATTACTGGTTTAAAATAGCAATTAAATAGATCAGGCTTTTGTTTTGCAAACGTGCCATTAAAATCACTTGACAAATGTATGCATAAGTAAACAACTTTTTATTGCTAACGTTGACAAAAATTGTTTGAAAAGCAAACAAAAGGTGACAAGGCATGAAAAGCTCATGCATTATGTACGCCTATTTATAGATTAAGAAGTAATGCAAGTACAATCGTGACTCAGTGGGCTGACGAACATTGCCTAAATTGCAAAAACGGATGAGTTAGGTATTGAAAACCGTAAGTCGAGAAAGTCCAGTTGAGGCAGTGAATTTCGTAATTATTCCCATAGCTCTGCTCAAAACAACTGGTAAGGCAAGCCGAACCGGTAGATAAAATGTAGTCGTAAAGAATAGAATTAAGATAAATTTAAACGAAAATTAATTAACTGTCAACGGGCGGTAATGCGATGTTGAATATCCATTAATTGGCGTATCTAGGACGATTTTTTTTTTTGAAGGACGGGGGAGAGAAGCATGGGTAGGAGGCGGCCACAACATGATCTGCGAATTTACCAATACCGACAAAC
>JAQIXS010003888.1:0-16748 GCA_034700785.1 Rossiulus vilnensis | reverse complement strand
TGCGCATGTCGCTTTGATGACGTTTATGCATGTGTTATTAAAACGGAAATTATAATTTTTTTCGTATTTTATTTTTATTTAAATATCGCGCTGATGTCTTCAGCGAAGCAAATGTTTGCATTAACACAAATTCTGCTACTAACTAGATCCCATTAAGTAAAATTCTTTCTGCACGAATAGCATGTACAATCAGTAAAATTATAAGAGTAAATTTGCTCGAATGCATTGAGAACAAATACTGCATTTACAGTTTACCAAATTGTTGTTCAAATCTTTAAAATTTTACTTTCATATTATTAGTTTTTAAAAACTGACAAACATAATTATTTTCTTCTATTCATAATTATGTATACACCATACAAAAACTTAATAGTAATTGTTGTTTTTGTTTGGTTTGTTTTCCCACAGACGCCAATGGTGAAGAGCAAAGCATTTTTCTCAAAATATGGAATGATTTTTGACAATGCAGTACGGAAATTCAATTTAAAAAAATGACTGATTAATTTGGAAATTTAATAACAAAATAAGTTTTAGTTCACAACAGTGCCACTTTGCTGCCCAAGTCGGGCTTCGATTTTGACTGGCAAATACCAGCATAACCATCATGTAGTAAACAACAGTGTGGATGGAAATTGCTATGGTGAAAGGTGGAAAAACGAACAAGAGAGCAACACCTTTGCCACGTATCTTCAGCAGTGGAACTATACGACATTTTTTGCTGGAAAATACCTGAATCAGGTGCTATATTAATCTACGTTTAAAAAAGTAAATTAAAAATTAAAGTTAAAATTGGGCTATTTCATTCATGCAATGGAAATATTTTGGTCTCCTAATAACGCAACGAAATCGCCACTTAGTTGATGGAAATTTGAAATTTTTCGCATCTGTTCTTCATTAGTATGGGATTCCTGCAAAGAAAGAGGCACACAGGGTTCCTCCTGGATGGGATCACTGGAATGGATTGGTTAGTAGGCTAATAAATATGGTGTATATTTATTTTTAATTTTTAAAATTGTCTTCCACGTCAGGTTGGTAATTCCGTCTACTACAATTACACCTTATCTGTCAATGGCCAAATCGAAATGCATGGCTCAAAACCTGAGGACTACCTTACCGACCTTATTGTAAGTTTTGTTATATAATCACTTTACTTGCATAAGTTAAAGATTTATCTCATGGGCTACTTCATTAGAGACTGAAATGTAGAAAAGGGCACAATATAATTATAAGTTGCTTTTAAAGCTACAGAATTAGTATTACGAACATAACGCTTTTATCAAAATAACCAACTTATTTTTTAAAAAGAATACATTCCAAATTTTTTGATTTTTAAAATTAATGGTATCAACAGGGTTAACTATACCCAAACATTCATTTCCCATTACTTTCTAGCACGAAAGGGCAGTTCAGTTCCTAACATCCCGTGATGCACCACAAGTGCCTTTTTTCATGATGCTGTCTACACCATCGTGTCACGCACCCTTTACACCCAGCAATAAGCATGCTAGTGCTTTTGCCAACATCACAGCACCACGGACTCCCAATTACAACATATCTGGCGGTCGTGTGAGCGACATTCCTTTCGACATTTGGAAATTCATATGATAAATTTTGACACTAATTTCAAAAATGTCTTGGCCAAAGAAAAAACATTGGCTTCTCCGACAGGCACCTTCACATCTCACAGATGCTACCGTAAAGACCATAGATGAAATATATGGCAAAAGGTAAATTAAGGCTACAATTTTGAAGTAGGAGCAATTTTAAGCATGCATTAAACCGTTTCTCATATGTTGTTGTTTCAGATGGGCAACACTGCTTTCAGTTGACGATATGGTTGAAAACATAGTGAATGTGCTACGAAGGCAGGGGATATTGGAAAACACTTTCATCTTTCTTACATCAGACAATGGTTTTCATTTCGGTTGGTACATTAATATGGAATTATTTGAAGATGTATTTTCTCGTCTACTACAGGTTCTATTTCAGATTTTTACACTAATATTTTTTACAACTTTACTGTTTTAAAATTAAATGAAATATGCCAAATAGTTTAAACAAAATAGGGTATGAAAAATTTCTGCAAAGTTCTGATTCTGAGTGTTTGCTAGGAACTTGAAATATGCTAACGTTTCCTTTGTTTGAAAGAGTCCTTGAAATTTTCTTCTATTATAATTTAGTGTATTATATGATTTTCAACTCTTATTTATACACAATTTTGTAATTACCATGCCGTTCACAATGTATCTGACCTTTTCCAGCAGTAATTTCAGAACAATTTACTTTGGTACTGCCAGCATTACAAATTTAAGTGATGATATTAGCAATAATGCCATTAGCTATATCTTACCATCCATTACAGGTCAGTTCTCCCTTCCATGGGACAAAAGACAGATGTACGAATTTGACATCCGCATTCCACTGCTGGTTTATGGCCCTGGAGTGACTGCAGGATCAGTGCGAAAGGCGAGTTCGTGACTTTGTAACATTACCAATATCCTCGCAAGCAGGATATGTTTGTAAAACCAATTTCATCCTAGGAGGCAGTTGTGAGCATTGATTTTGCTCCAACATTTCTCCACCTTGCAGGGATGTCTGTACCTGCTGACATGGATGGGTCATCACTTGTCAGCCTGCTCAAAAATGACACTGCCACTGCCTGGAGGACCTCCTTCATAATTGAGCATGCTGGCGAGGGTTCTAGTCATCCTATTGCTGATTGTCCACAGTACACTGATGGTGGAGTTGCTGTAATAAAAAACCTTAAATTACACATAATCCTATTGGCCAAGTCAAAGTAAATTTCTAGCATCTGAGATTATTTGCAGAATTGTTTTCCTGATTGCATCTGCGAAGATGCACGGAACAACTCATACACATGTGTACGCACCCTCACACAAAACGAGAACCTTATTTACTGTCGGTTTCAGGATTCTGAGGTAATCACTATTTCATTTCAATTGTTAGATGGTTTTAGAAATGAATTAATGAGACATTTTGTCATAAATAATGCTTCCTTATTTGAAGTTAAACTTACGTTTGAAGAATTATATGATATCAATGTTGAATTAAAATAAAACCATTGATCAGTCACATGCAAATTGAAAAATTGACCCTTTTTAACACATATTTTTTTCCTTCAATGAATTATTCTTGATATATGAAATTACGTTGTATATGACATTCAATTTAAAATTATTTTCAAAAATTGAATTCTAAGACAAGTGAAATGCTACGTATTGTGAAACAGAATCAAATTTCAGTTGAACTTAAACGAAGTACAGAAATACAATTTAGTACCAAAATTGTAATAGTTGTATGGATGGTTCTTGAAGCATTTGTATTTAATTGAATATAAATGCATGTTTCTTACATTTAAACAATTAAAATGTTGTTATTACTTCATTGTATTGCATTTATTCGTGTATCACAGGTATTAGATGTTCTATCCTGATGCTTTTATTCTCTAATTTCAGTTTTTCACTGAAATGTACAATCTGACCCGTGATCCTCACCAGATGAACAATATAGCAGGAGACATTTTGACTAACGACATCAACCAGCATTTTTAAACTGTTATGGGATTCAAAATCTCCATAACAAAGCTACTGTTAAATGGGTTACCATTAAATGAAAAGCACCTTTCAATATTCTAATTCAGAAGTTCTACCAAGGGAAAAACTAAATTTATATCACGTATCAAAAATTGAAAGTTTACCAACAGATATACCATTTTATGGAATAAAGACTTTATAAGTAGTGTGATGTTTTTATTTAGTTGAAAAACGCTTGGTTAATTATTTGGCTGCAGAAACCTACCAACCCAAAAATGTAATTTTTAAGGTGATAATTCATTAAATGCAGAATTGATTTTTTAAAATTTTCAATTTGAGAAGTAAAAATCGCTCAATTCTTTTCTACAACTACTTTACTACTTTTAAAGATGTTTTAAAACTTGTGCTTAGCTGATACACTAGTTTCCTTCTTAAGGTAAAATAACAACGATCTAATCGTCAGATCATTAACTTTTGTCATTTTTATTGTCATTCCTGTTGACAATAAAATTAGTTCTTGAGCTCATGATACAGAAATCTCATGCGTCACTCCATCCAATGATGTGCAGCTCATAGGTTGTCAATTAACCAAAATTATCTCCAGCATACTAACTGCTACTTAAACAAATCCCTTACTTATGAGAGTGATGCTTGTTTGTCAAGTATAAACAGTTGTTAATTTTGAAATATATATACCTAGTGTTGCTGGGTGATATAGCCTATTGCAAATTAACTGAATCAGGTGGTTGAACTTCCTCATGTATCAACACTTTAACAAATAAATGTTTTTAACATTTAGCATTCGAAAAATAAAAAAATTAATAAAAAGAAAATTCTGCATATTTAAAGAACAGAAGAAATGATTTTATTACAGTAGAAAGTTATAGACAAGTTAAAAGTTGAACACTTATTTTTTCCCAGATTTCTTGATGCCACCAGCTGAACCTAAAGAAGCATGAAGAACTTAATTTGAGATTATTTCCTTACTTGTGAATTATTTCCAACATAATGTGGGGCACTTACACATGGGTCCCTTTTGCGAAGCTTTTGATGCAGCCTCCTTCAACTTTTTCTCCTCTTCTTTTTGCTTTTTTTTAAATTCAGCTTCATCCTGGAAGTAAATTGAACCAACTTTAGGATTTTATCAAGAACTGAAACTATGCTTGTGATTTATTGTGCTTGGTCTACTGATATAAAATGGAATTAACATCAATTGCAATAATTTTGGGCCAAATAAAACAAGTCTTCCTCAACTTAAAAACTGTTGATGGCCTTTGGTCTGCTGTGAAAACAGAATTAAAGCTCACACCATTATCTTAACACAACTATGTTAATTGTCATGTACGTTTTGTGAGTGTCACTAAATCATCGTCCTTCAAAAACAACAAGGTAAACTTGTATGATAAAACTCAGTATATGTGTGTCAAAGATACACATGTATTCAAATAATCCTCGAAATGAGATGGAGTTAAAGAAGGATATAGAAGCAATGGAAAACTGAAATAGCTGGATAAACAATCTAAAACGACATGTTTAAGTTGAGTCTCCAGGTAAATATGATTTTACAATGACATGTCAGAAGCGTTTCAGACCCTTAAATTTATGCGCATGTCTATTCCAGAATACAACCAAACAATGGGAAAATGAAACTCTTTTGGCCAAATATAGCAATCAATTTTGATGTGCACACAACTAGTTCCGTACTAGGGGCAGTGAACCCGAACTAAAGTGGCGCACCGGGCCCATGCTCATGATGGATTAAAACAAAACATAGGCATTCAGATACATCACGTTATATAGGTACTTTTTTACTACGATGCCGCCGATATACAAAATGACTTGTTTCGAGAATATTCATCGATTGACAACACGTGATAGCAAGTGATGATAACGAAAACGATTCATGTATTCACGCGCTAGAGAGCTGATCATTTGAAAAACATTAAACGTAATAACAGCATCGATGATTAATGTGGTTGATCAACTAATCTCGACAATATATTACACCGTGTTTGAAGCAAAATTACTAGCAATAAAAATGATTTGAAACAAAATGGCGGGATGAGCATACCTCGTCGGTTTCTTTCGAATCCTTTTTCGGCTGTTTTAACGGTTTTTTCTTGCCACCTGAATTTCCCAAGACAGCAATTATAATTATTATTATTATTATTACCTTTCAAATTAAATCAAAAACAGTCTAGATAAATTACCTTGTCTTCCAGACATATTCAATAGCACGGTAGAACAACTAGCAAGTGAACAACAATAATCAACGAAGTGAATGGACGTTATTAGCGAGGCTACTGGGACGCTACGCTTGGGACGGTGCGGATCATGCGGCTCGCTTCGATCCAGAGATCATAGAAAACGATATGTTTCGATCCACTTTTTCCGTAAATACATGCAAAGTAAATTTGTACTGACAATATGAAGAAATCCTGCCAGTAATAGTTATCATGTGGTATATCAATAATTTTGAAATGACACAGAACATATTGAGCATTGATGAATGCAGATATAATTTACTGCAGCTACAATTTATTCATGTGCATAGGATTTGAATGGGTTAATATACGGATAATTTTAACTATAAAATGTTATTTTGCAGTTTTCAATCACATATACCCAATTTGTACATCTGGATGGATCATTTGGATCATGTGGATGTTAACTTTTCTTGAATTCGTCCCCGTGAACAATGAACAATGAATTACTAAATATTTTTCATTGAATGCGTTCTCGACAACCAGTTTCGTCGCTAATTCTTCAATAATTAGTATTCATTTGCTTTAGAATGTGGGGAAAAAAATAAAAAAACTGCAAATTTACATGTAGATCGTTCCTGAAAACTTTAGTGAATTAGCAACTTATTTCCAAGAAAACCTGGAAGTTAACACTTCCAACTTTCAACATGTATTTGATTGACGTAAACATTCGTTTCGATATTGAATAAAATGATTTTAGTTTAATCGTTTTTATCCTTGTCAATTCATCAAAATAGAAATAATATTGAAGATTTTAGAACGCATGTGCTTATCTTATATTGTGTTATTCTATTTCAAATCTTAGTATCTGTTAGTTTACATTAAAAAAAAACACTGGATAACCATTATCGCCGATAAAAGCCAAAATGAAGATTAGCTGCTGTTAGTTTTCAAGAAATTGCCTTCGTGTCATTTGATGTTAAAAAAAAGTTATTCAATCTTATTCCATTGGTCCATAAATGCGTAACAATTCCTTTCTGGTAAAAAACAAATAACGGTAAGAGGATAATTCTCTTAAATCTGTGCACAAAATTCTTTGGTCACTTCAAGAACGCTTTTTGATACGTAGCAAACATTTTTACAAAAATGGAAGTGCAAGAGAATAAAAACATTTTCTTTTGTGTGTCGTCACAAACTCGTCAAATCTTCTCCAAGTTTATTCATAATTTCCTGAACATTAAAATCTGTCTTAATTTCAAATACGTTTGAATGTGAATAAAAAGCACATGCTATTAGTAAAAGTAATACAATTCAACACCATAAATCTTGATGATTAGTTGAAATATATGGGTACATTTATTTCCCCACCTATAGGTCAAAAGGCAATACATTCTGACAGCAAGAAAATGAGTTGAATTGAAATTTTTTTTCAGGAGCCATTATCACTATGATAGCATTCAACAACCATGAATTTAACGAAGAAATTGATATATTTTGCAGGCTCTAGGAGGCGTTTGTTATGGCTTGTTTTTCTATTTTGGAATATTAGTGAATGCTGAAGAAATGAAGATCGATACGGTTTATTTTGAATTATTTATAAAAAGTGGGGAGCAGTCTAAGCCGGGAAACATTATAAACATATGGGCATGACTTTATAGTACAAAAACCAAAGAAATTACCAAATTATTTCAAATTCTATATGTAAAGGAATTTCTTTTAAAATCTGTTTAACAGTATGGCTATTTAAAAATACAACGATATATTGTATCTAACCTCAGGGAAAGATGGGTAAACACCATAAATCATTACATGCTGCATATTGTTGTTTCAAACAGCTGGTTTCAAATGATCCTGGATTCCTTGGTCATTTCAACATTTGTCTGTAAAACGCTGAACGCTTAAGTCGATCTTGTCGACTTATTCCAGACTCATTATTCACTTTGTGACCCTCAGTTTTGTCATCCAAATGCTTTTCATGTTTCTGCGCATATTGCTCAGCGCAGTTGGAGATGGATAGCAATTAACAAATAGTAGCAGTTTTGCATCAATAAAAATGTACTCAATTTTATATCAATCACACAACGCAAAGTTATCGAAGAATTCAATTCTTTGGAAGAGTTGAAATACTCTTTTGCATTTCCTTCAATTAATAAACGTACCTTAAAATTCAGTTCAGTTTCTTATGAACTACAGATGAATTTTTAAAATGTGCGCAATAACTGTGCTTTATTTTTGGAAGAACACCTAATAATGAGAATATTAATAAATAACGCTTACAAGCTTCCAGATAAATGCATTTATTTATTATAAAACTATCAAATGTTATAATTTCAGGATGTTTTAAGGCTAACATCAGAATATAGACGACAGAAATGACACTAATGAAAATTACTCATATGGTTGGGAAATAAGGTAAAATGCGTGTTCTGTTAAAATATTTAGTAAGATTGTTTTAAAATCAACAGGTTCGGTTGGCGTATATAACAAATACATGTATATCATTAGTCAAAACGCTGTCAAAGTTTTTAGGAAAAATCGTAGTTCACCCGAGACCAACCAAATCCCTAGAATAATTCCTTGTTTTCAGTTTTTCTCTACTTCTTTGCAATTTAACCAGATTTTTACGTTTCATTTTCCCAAAACTTCAGAAATCGTCCACTACTTTCTGGGAAGTATTATGATGATAGTATAGGTTATTTATTTTTACAATCTTTTTATGTGATCCAAAATACTGGGAGCAGTTATAATTTCTGGCAAGTAATACATTCAATGCCGGTTGGTCGTTGCTTGAGCTATTCGTATGTTTGCCAAATTCTCGTAGAGAGGTCCGCCCGACGTGGTATTTCCTGGAGCATCTGGAAGTACTTCTAGGTAATTCGAATTCCCATTTTCAGGGTTGTTTGGCAAGATATAATCATCATCGTCCACAGATGGTTGTCTCGTTGTTGGAGGAACTGTTTCGTAATATTCAGACGTCTCTCGATTGGAAGGGCCGTTAGCCAATGTATTAGATGCACGACTGCAAATGAAATAAAAGACAAATAAACGAACAGTTGGTCTAATTAAATAGGATGTACAAAATTAATGTTAGACTATATAAGAGACAACCGTCCATTTTCAATACTGTAAATGTTTTTCACAGTATAAATCATGGGCTGGCATTAACAGGAAATGTTAACGCGAAATCGTCGTAAATGTCGTTGGATTTTGCAAAGGCCAGTGCTGCCATCATGTACACCTACATGTAACATGTACATGGAAAATGTACACTTAAGGAATATCCAACGATGTCACTAATTAGCTTAAATTATACACATGTAGTGTACTAAGGAAAATTTAATATGCGTAGGCATATACGTGTGAATGAATGCTGACGCATTTGAATATTTTCTTAATTACTTTAATAGGTACAGATACATGCATAGAAACTGCTGTATTTATATACGTATGAAACTCACGATTTGTAAAACTTCAAAGATCTCAACGCCACCATAATCAGAAATCCAATTCCAAACAATACAGCTAGCACGGTCACAGCAATGAGTGCACCTGAGCCGGAAGATTGTTCCACTGAAAAAATGCATATTAATTGAGGTGCCATAAACAGTGTTTTTCCCTTTCATGGTTGTCGGTACCTTAAAGCACCAGGAATTTTAAAATTTCCCACTTAACAATTTTATTTTGTAGAATCAATAAGAGATTGGCTCTTGACAGCATCGTGTTCAGTTTATTAGAAGTTTTTTGGTTTTTTTATGAAATTCCAGATTTTTTTTTCTGATTTGTGCGCGATAGGACTAACAAGGCCTAACAAAGTCAAGCTGTATTTTTCCTAATTTGCATACCATTTTGTCACAATTATGTTTAGTGTTTACATACTGTATATCATGCCAATAATGATGGGCTAATCAAACATATTCACTGACAATAATAAATGATTACTTTGACTGTTAGGCACAAAGGTGCCTTAAAGGGCCCCTAACATAGTTTTTGATCGATTTGAATAAAATGTTGCATAGAGTAATCTTATATTATACTTAAAAAATAAGCTAATGAAATATAAATGTCTGCATACACAGACAATGTCGGTTCTGAGATAGGTATACCATGATACACATGTAAACAATTTTCTCCAAAATAAGTATGTAAACGAATTGTTGTTCAGAATTATAACATAGCATAGTTTTGAAATTAAGCTCAAACACATCAATTAATTGTTAAGTCGGCTCACTCTAACATTTTAATAGGCACATCCTGTTCCACAGTGCACAGCACTGCATTATTGAAATTTTAAATGTGAACACAGAGCATAGGATAGAAGCAGATTAAACACATATGTTTGCTACATGGCAGCTCGTGTCCTATTAGGCAAAAAAGCAACTCTGGTATGTTTGCTTTAACCAGTGTTATTTAACTCAATGTTAACGAGTTAAGTAATTTGCATATTTTTATTTCGACAAAACATTTTTTCGAGGGTAAATGGAAATCAAGGAACATGACGCCACATTAAAATATATAAAGGAGAACTTTATATAGAATTTGTAAATGAGTTTCCTTCCATACAATATTTTAGCTCCAAAACTTCAATATAGTAGATGAACGCCTTTTCCATTAATACGTATACCTCGTACAAAACCAAATAAAAACATTTTGTTAAAATCTCATAAGAACTGTTGATATCGAAGACCAAAGAAATGTTGAGAACTAGGCCCTGTGTATTATCTGACGTGTATTCTCTATGCATACCACAACAAAGCCTGTTATAGCGTACAAATGCTGTATAGGCATTGCGTTTTTCTTATTATTACTTTTATTTTGTTTCTAAATGTAGTTTTGCGTACGATTATTATTAGGTCGCGCATTAGGTCAGCTATGGCCTATCGTTTGGGCAAGATCGGCCTGCGGTACCTGTGTTTAGCAAAGAAATTATGATTCACCTTTTTGCCCCGTAACATAGAATATCTTCTCCGGAGTGGGACCCATGTCCGAACAATAGAAGTAGCCATACATATGCTCATCGACCTTTATATTTCGTTTGCTGTATCCTTTAAGAATTTGTTGAGGTTTCTCTAGCGTCGAATTATACTTCCAGGTGAAAGGATCTGTTCCTTCAAAGCAGGAAAGCGTACAGTTGCCGGTGCCACATTCGACTACCGTCACATTTTCCACCAAACCATCTGAAACGTTTGTATGTATTGATTTAAAGTCATTCAAGAACAAACAGTTACATTTCATAAAACGGTAGTAAATCCAATACAAGTATCTTATTTTTTCAATAGTAATTGTAATACCACGTCTTCGGCAAACTTCCCAATTACACGTATTCATGAATTTAACCCTGGAGAAGAGATCAGTATGTGCTTCTATACTACTATTGTTACGCATAGGGACCACGGCTCTCTTACATAATGTATGATAATATAACTTTCGATAGTTGACAAATAAATAACAAAATAAAAATGAGAATAGGAATTTTATGAGCGTGAAATATGGTTTGCATAAAGGTGGGTCATATAAATAAATTCGCTATGGTGAGAGCGAGTTGAGGATTGGGTATATCAGGATAACCTTAGTGATATCAGTATGATTCTATACTGATTTTACTATATATATATATACTGATATGATATCACTACATTTTTTACAAATGTCCGTATATCATTAGCATATTTGCACTGATATCTACTGTACTGATTATACTGATCTTTCCACAAGGGAAGTTCCTGCCATGCGTTCTAGAAAAACACTGCAAATATATCTTAACAATCAGCTAGAACCCAACTATATTACAAAGACCTTACAAATTGAGCTACATGCAGGCATCTATTATAATTCAATTTATGACTACATAAAAAGTAATTTGTCAGAACCCAGTTTATACGTTTTGTACTGTCACCAAATGCCGCTAAATGCCTTTAGCAGTGAGTCGAACTGATAAAGTACCAGTACAAGTACCAGAAGGAGTAAGGCACTCGAACGAGCAAGTAGTCCATGGAATATTTATTATTTTCTTCTTACAAAAAAGGGGTAAATTAAGGAACTTTTTTACAAAAAGTCATTGGTCAATCGAACTACATGTAATTATTCTTTTATGTTGGCATAAATGTTGAAGACAAATGCAATAATTAACACGCGGGCATGGGTAGATGATTTTTATAAAAGTAAGTAATGTATTGAGGATTAACGAGGGTTAACAAGGATGCGAAAACTTACCACTTAAAACGAAAAAAATCACCAAAATCACCACAGCGTAAGCAAATCGTGAATAATCACTCATGCTTGAGCACATTCAAATTTTCAATAGCGATACTTTTGTTACGTATATTAATAAGAAGAAAAGATAAACCAAGTGATCGCACATAACGTAATTGCCAATTAATTTTCGCCTATACTTTTGCTTACTAGGCCTAGTCACCCTTCAGAACGATAAAGAAACGCCTGTCCGGTTCCTGAAAAAAACCCTACGTGGTTGTTACCACGGTCTGGGCCTAAACGGAAAATAAAATAAAAAATACGTAGTTCGGCACAGGATGTTGATTCACATTTAAAAAGTATGAACTTCCATGTTACACAGTATTAATGCCATTTTGCATCGAGAAATTGCTAACTCAATTCTTACGCATTATTTACAGTTAATTTGTGGCCCTTGGATTTTAGACATATTTGACTTGTTTTTGTAAAAAGCACAAAACACCGTTATATTAAAAGAGGAATAAGTGTAACAGAAGTTGGAAAACGTGTTGCCAATTTGAAGATACATATTTCCAACATTATACAGACAATTTAGAATATCAAACAATTCCTACCTTAGTCATTCAACATGCAATGAATAACAACGGATAAAATAAGCAGTCATTCGTCGGATATTAATTGGTTTTTGGGAACCCATAGATGAGCATTATTTTATTCAAGCTTGTACGTAACCTTCTTTTAAAAAAATATTAAGTTACTTACAATCCTCAGTCAGAGGAGAAAACAAACAATTGTTGATAAAGCTGTCTGAAAATAGCGATATTGAAATAGAAGCTTCTATCGCTAAAGTTAACCCAGAAAGATGAGCGCAATACATATTATAACTATTAGTTTTATTTTCCAGTGCGAAATTGATCGTCTACCAAAGTCTAAGTCATTTGCTATAACTTAAAAATGTCCCGTTTCTTTAGAGAAGAAATACTAGAAAAAAAAAACACGTTATGCGACCTCCGAAAATAGGTTTCCTCTCAATGAGACTTCCAAAGATGGGCATCGGAGGTTACATGCTTATTTTTTCTAATTATATTTTCTATAAATAAACGGGACTCTTTCCAATCAAAATAAATTACCCAGCCCCCAGTAGACATTCAATTCTACACGAGAAAAATAAATTTACAAATTATAATAAGTATTAATAGCAAAAATGTGTCATTTTGTTTTCTTGGTGGACATTCTTTTGGATCGGACTTAAAAGTAGTACAAAGAAAATATGACAGTGATTTTATTTTAAATAGAAAAGTATATTTCAATCTTAATAAACCACGCATCTTTATTTTACTTGAAATGTCTCTCAACAAGGCTACTACCACCATACATTATACATACATTTGCCATTAAAGATGAAAATTCATAAATAAAATGCTGACAATGCATCCGAAAAAATATTCTCTAAAGGCGATTTGTTATTTATATTCAAGTTGCTTGAAGATGTACTTCAGCGTGTAAATCAGCATAGTTAAAATTCAGTATAAGGTTTTTGCTTGCAGTGAAATAAAATTGTCTAAGTAGTCTTTTACGGCCATTGTCAAGATATTAATATGTTATTTGTATGAAGATAATAATGCCATTTGTACAGTTAATTAATGATTAATAATGTTATTTGCAAACAAAACATTCACAATTTACAACTGGTGTCTCATCTCCACTAGGAGTTGCAAACATGATTCAATTTTAAAGCTGCCCAAACAACTAACTTGTTACTATCAATTACAATCACCGCTCGACGCCGAAATTGTGCAAATTACATTCCATAGATATTTTTCATTACATAGCATTTCCTCCGAGCTGCTTTAGCCAATATTAGACAGTATATGTAATTGTTTGCGACACCTCGTCATGCTATACTACTGTTGAAATAATGTTGCCAAGTTAAAAGGTATTGTAATTGTCAACTCTAATAAATGCATATGTTTCAGACAATTTAAAGTAATTCTCCTTAAGGGAAACTTTAGGAAGTTAGGAAATAATTCTTAATACAATTGAAATAGAGAAAATTGACTGATACTAAATGGAGTTAACAAAATACTTGCATTGACAAGATTGCTGCAATCGAATCATTTATCTTAAACCAGGCGCACTAGAGAAGGCCTATAAATAACAGATTATTATTCGGAGGGTCAAGAAATGAAATTCACAGGATAATCCGCAAGCTAAACAAAAAAAAAAACCGGAAGGCAGATATTCATGTAAATCATCACATTTCCCTTAGATAGGAAAAAAATATTTCTCTCCCTTAACAATAAAACCCTTTGTGTAACAATGAATAGTGTAATTATATGATAATTTGTCAATTACATTTAAATGAAAATGGAAATAAAATAGCGCGTTTTAAAATGATTCAAGCTTGCGTCAGAGCGCGTTATGAGTATGCAATCCCAAGCTCATGAAGCAAATCAAATACTTGCAGCTCTGTATAGACGTGACTACTTTTGTGACACAACAAGGCTGGGGTTGCAGTAGTCAGTAGCGTTTTTTACCATTCTGGCCATTCTGGAAACTATTGTTTCGCGCACGTTTCTAGTGAGTGGTCTGTACCACAACTTGATACAAGGTAAACCAAAACCGGAAGGCAGATAACAAGCAGGTATATAAATCATTAAAATTCCTAGTTAGGAAAATAACGTATCTCTTCCTAAACAATAAATACCAATTATGGAACAACTATATGGCGATTATGGCAATTTTGGCCAAATGCTTTCAACAAGCGTTTTGCCAGAAGTTTTGACCTTCATCAAAGCACACGTGAAAAAAATATGCTTGTGTGGCCCCAGCCGAATCTGTATAAAGCGTAACATTAGACGCGATTCAGCATTCATCGCAGGGAAATCACCGAGACCAATCGATCAGATTTATTTCATACGATTTGAATAAGAGGAACATAACTTCTTAACAAGTTAAATTAATCCAAAAAATGAATGACAAAATTATTGCTTTTCTTTTGCTGTTGGCCGCATGCATACAATGCAGCACATCGGTAAGAACATGCAGTATATTATAGTGTTCGACTACCGATAAAATATACAATGCCACTCATAATCAGCAGTGCAAAATTGGGTTATTTTGAATTCATGTTGAAATAAAGTGGAAATATAATCTTTGTCATCATGTGCTTAGGGAGTAGTAATAACAGGGAGCGTCAATTGCAATACAAAATCTAAAATTTGCTATCACCTTCAATGATACCCTAAACTAGATTTTTTTCCAGTCACAGAAAACTCATCCTTTTTAAACTATATTCGTATTTTATTTTTACAGGCCAGAGTATATACCCAGAAATCGTGGCCAGAGCCTTTGGGGTCATGTGTGTCAGCGGACTGTCATGATTCAGAACTTAAGAATATTGATAAGGAGTGCCATCGAAAGTATACAGTAAACGGGTAAGAACAGGATAAAATATTGATACATTTTAGTAACAATTGTGTGCCATACATACACGATGCAATATAGTCGTGATCTTTTAAGCTTCATTCATATAGTAGGCCTACATGGAAATAAAATGTCTGGTTTCTTGAGGTTGGTTGGTTGAGGAAATCATGCAAATTTGATTCATTTTTGAATGATTGTTAAAATCTAATCTATGTTCTGCCTAGCATATTTCAATCAGAATTTGCATTTTAAATTAGAAAAAAAATCCAAATTGTCAATTTTCTAACAACAAATGCAAAGCTAAATATTAACAATAACAAGCAACTAAAAAAAGACAAACAGATTAGTCCAATGAATCGAAAAGAATGTTATCTTTCTGACAAAAAAGTTCAAAACTTCGACTGATGTTTATTAAACTTGTTTCTATTCTATTCTATTCTGTGCCACCTTATTGGACATATCCAAGGCATAGCTCAGTTTTACATTCTATTAGTGTCCAAAACGAATATACATGTATACTTTACTTGTAACGTTTTTTAAAAACCAGAATAAACATTTTAAGATTGGAAAAAAATCCGAACTGTGCAAGAGGGAATGGAATATAGTTCGTAGAAATCAATTTAATCTTAAGGAAGATATACTTTGAAAAAAATTATTACCTTTTACTTAAATTAGTTCGAACGATGTTTGTCTTTATGTTACTGGATCAACATTTTTGTCGGGATACCTAAAATATGTGCGCAGCGAGATATTTAACTTAAAAACATCTGTCCTATGTAGGAATTTAAACTAATGCCAGCTTCAAGCATTGAAAGCACGTATCTTACTACTTGCACTACAAGAACACCTTCCCAAATGATGAAGTCTCCAATAGAATACACTGCGATCAAGACGGGAGAATTAATGCATGATCCTTTTTGAAAAAAAATACTTCGCATTGGAATACTGATTTGGTGAAGGAAATCTTGTAACGAAACCATCCAGGATTCGGTTTTGGGGGGAGGACGAACGGGCCCATCCGGGAAAACCCGGTCATGATCAGTTTTAAACAAAGATGACGGTGGCTACCAGAACAAAAGCGATCGAAAATTTCGTGGATTTGGATTATTTCAATTTCAAATCGAAAAAAAGCACAATCGACGGCGTCAAAAATCGCATTTTGAGGAACATAAAACAATTTTAAATGACAACATTTTATGAAAAAAAATATATAATTAATGAAATATAATAAAAATATATTTGTGATATATTACTTTCGTATCAATCATGAACATTTCGGGGGGAGGGGGGCACGGGCCTGGTGTGCCCCCCTGGCTACGCACTTATGGGAATCTGAGCCCGTTCGGATCCATTCTATACGTATTGGTCTTTTTTC
>JAQIXS010003887.1:0-16756 GCA_034700785.1 Rossiulus vilnensis | reverse complement strand
TAAAAAGTGTAATTGCTAAATTATTCGGGTCTGTGTTTTTTTTTATAAATGTATTTTGAATCAGAAAATGTCCCGTATATTTCTACAAAAAAAAAAATTAAAACTGAAATAAGTGTTTTCTTTTTTTACTCCTTTTGTTATTATTTGTTTTTTTAAAGGAAAAGTTTTTTAAAAGTATATTTACATTTTGTTATATAAATAAACAATACTTTTTCAAATATAACGTAGACCCTAATTTAACACGGGGAAAATTAAGTTAGCAATTATAACAAATATTTGAAGCAAACGTTTATATTTTTTAATGGTGTAGATTAGTTTGGGTCGAACTTAAAATATCGAAAATGTATTTCGGGGTGCTAATAACTCACTAAGCATTAAAATAATATTAGAATAAGAATAAACGACGTTCCAATATCGCAATTTTTATACAAGTACCATCATTGGTTTAGCCGTAAAACGAGGGATTCTACAATTGTAGCATCTGAACACCTGTAAAACTTTGGCATAATTCACCAGGTGTGCGTATGTAGGCCACATTTGCGTGCGTTCTCCTAGTAGATGCAAAATCTCCCTTATCATGAAATTTTTAAAAATAAAATTTAAGCATTAAGTGAAAAGAATTAAGTTTAAAAAATTCGTAATTAAATCAGCTTTTACTGTTATTGTGATTCTTGTGTGGTTATCTCAAAGGCAGTTAGTTTCATGTGTACAACTAAATAAACTTAAGTTTAAAAAATACACTGGTTAAACATTGTTAGGGTTCACCCCTGCACAAGTATCAATACTCTTGTATTTGAATTTTGAAACATTTATTACCGGATATTGGAAACAATCACGCTGAGGATATTTATTTTTTAAAGTCCTTTTTCTTTACAACACTTCGTGACAATCCCCTTTATCCTGTTTCCCTCCCATCTAATCTAATCCCCTTCAAAAACCGTCCATATGTTACCATAAAGAGCATGTCGAAAAATCAGCTGTAAAAAAACCACTCGTGAGGTGTGGTTAGACATTTTTTGTCCTCCTATTTTCCCTTCGAAAAGAACAAAAAAGGGAGATTATGAATAAAGCAGATGAAATCTAAATTTCATGCACGACGAACTCCTCCTTTGTCGACCTCTGGAGAGGTGTAAGATAATATAAATGTCAATAATGGAGGTGTTGGCAGACACCTCTTGTCAGGTGTATTTATGTTGATCCAACTGGCAAGTACGCCACTTTGTTGCAGGTAGTTTCAAAATGAGGGTGAGGGGAAAAGCGCAAGTTTCTTGCAAAAAAATATATATTTCGTTTATGGTGACGTTTGATGCAGTGTAGTTTAAGTCTGCTTTTTGGCGGAAACACTTCACCAAGCATGAAATTTAGGATACATCTCTGTGCATTTTACTTTTTGTGATATTATTGGGGGAACGCGATAGGTATTTTGTACTGGATCATCAATCGTATATTTTAGCTTAAATTTCGCTACCCATTTAGAATAACTAAATCACCAATCACGGAATTTTAGCTACAAATCTGTGCACTTTTGTTAGCATTTTTAAATATCTAGATACTTTTGTGACGACGTTGAGAGCTGTTAATTTGTTTCGTTTATGTTGTTTAGTATCGATTAGACAGCATGAATTGCTCAACAATTGGAAAAAAATATTCCGGACTGAACATTGCTACGTGGTCGCCCATTCATGTTAAACAACTTCGTCTGCGCTGCCCTCCTGGAGAGCATTTAGAATTCAGGTCTCTTATAGCCCGAAATGCATGTATTGATCTTATCGGATATGGTGTACATTGTGTGGTAGGGAATGTTTTCCTAGGTTTTTTTACACTCGCAAGTTTATTTTTTCGATATCTTGTTTTCAAAGTAAACAATTTGTATTTGAACATGTGCTTCTAAAATAGCATGGCACAGAAAGTTCGATCTCGGATCTCATCCAGGTTACATGTAGCTGCTGGTACCTGTCTTGGGCGAAGAATTCAGGTTTGAAAAGAAAATACTTCATTAATATTAGAAGCATGCCGAACTAGCTGAATTGGGCAGCTCGTTCTAGTGGTTGCAAATATGCAGTGCATTTTTGGAACAGCATTGATGCACAATTTCGGTCGGAAATGTATTCAGCTTTGGTGCCATGTCATACTACTTATCAGGCTATAACTACCCATTAATTCTAATCGTTCCTAATGATGGTTAATTTAAAGGTCGTTTTCATCAATGATTGCATGGCGAATTGTGCAAGTGGCCATTGCATTTTTATTTATTTAACCTAAACCACGGCGCGTTGATGGTTTCGTAGCATGGCTCCTGACCAGCGTTGATTGCAGTTTCATCCCTTAATTAATTAATGACACGCCACAGCCTCTTGGGTCGCTCAGCCAACACGGGTGACGCTTAATTAAATGCTCTGCCGTAGCCTTGTCGGAGAATTTTTGTGCAATGGAGAAATTCCTCTATATTAATAAAACGCGTTGGCTGGAATGTATGGCTGCTGGTATCCAGCCTGGCCTAGCTGGGAAATTTTAATACCTTCCATCCACTGACCGTTTCGAAGTAATAAAGGTTGGATGGTTGGATCGACGTTGTACGATTGCCGAAAAAAAGAAAATGAAAACCATTTTAAATAACGAGACTGAAAACATTCAATACTTGGAAATGTTTCATCGTTGCCATGACAGCAGGAATGCAAGCAGGGCGTCCACAGTGGCTCCTGTTCTCCAGTAACAGGAAATTATGTATTGCATGTTAAATTTAACGTTTCGTTAACTGCACGTGATGTACGTTAGCTTACTGGGCTATATTGAATGCTCTGAAAATTGTGTTCAAACACGGTATATTATATTGATTCACGTCGGTAACCTGTAACTTTTTATTGTGTTAATAAATTGCATTGTTTAAGGTTTATAATCTTTAACCGATCTTCGTGTATGGTTAAAATTTAACCACATGTGGGGAATGAAAAATAAAATTCGTCACACCATGCAATTTTTTTTAAACAATGCATAAAATTGTAGGCGAAATTTGTTTAAAACCGAAATTACAAATTATGGAATTAAGCCCACATTTGTATAAAATTTGCTTATAAATGCAAGTATTAATAATTACAGATAGGCCGTGTGAAATTGTTGCGAAAATTAAACACATTTCAAAAACCTATAGCACAAATGATGGATTTTACAAAACATTTCTGTACAAAATTTGTTTAAAAAGAATTAAGAGAACACCAAAGGCTTGCATGTTTTTTTATTATATTAATTAGATTAAGCTGTCAGAGAATATGTTAGGACCTCATTTGCTACAAACTTCCAGTATAAATAATCTCAATGCTTTTTTAAATTTACTTGATTTGCTTTATTTAAACAGTTGTTTAAACATTTTTGAAATTTTTACTCCACGTGCTTCAGTCAGTTATCATAAAATGTTGGTTGCCACTGATTATCAGAGTTGAGAATCGTCGTATAACTGGAAAACTGTCAGGTTGTTAAAAGGATGTTTTAGGTTTTGATAATGATTTCCCGAATTTACTTTCCTTCTGGGAACTAGTTTATCACAAATTCAAAATATGATATGCAGGAAAGCCGATCCTCGTTTTTTTTCCCCTCCAAATGTGCCATTGAATTCCCCGGTGACGGACATGATATGGCAATTGGTGGCTAAATTGATTAAAGATTGTGGACGTGTTGTGAAAATGGCACGCATGTTACTCCGCAACGTATTACCGCTACAGTAAACAATGCATTATAATCCATGTGAAGGGTCTACTGGTTCAAGGCTTTCAGCGCCATCTATCGTCGTGTTAGAGAAACTGAAGGGATATTACAATAGGAAATAGCAGCCGTTCCAAAGGCTTTGCTACCATATCTAAGAAAGCAAAAAGCAATTGTGATACGTTCACTTATTGTTATTCAAACCAATGGAATACTTCCAACAAATACTAAAGGTACTCGAGCATGTTACCTTTGCAAGTTTGCAAGTGAAATCCACGGATTATTTCTTTATCCCTCTTACAATTTTGAATTTTAAACGATTTATTTTATCCTTAGCCATACTTTCTATTATTTTGTATGGACTTTTAAACTTGAAATCAGTTTTCGGTTTGCAAAAACTCGTGCTACCTTTGTAATTTTCGATTATTTACCGAAGCCAAATTAAGTATTTTAAAAGCCAGCAATTTGTTTATTTCTAGGAGTTTCATGGAGGCTGAAGACAGTACTTACAGCAGTACCAGTGAGGCGGAGCCCGACAGTGACCATGAAGACTTTGAAATTGACCACCAGAAACTGTTGGGAACATGGCTGGGAGAATTGGAAAGCGTATCTTTGGTGAGTTGCTGCTTTGCAGTTTTTAACTATTTCTCATTTTGGTTGGTTTTTATCAAATATCCTGGTTTACCGTATTTCGTTTGAATTTTCGCGCTTGTTTTTAAAGATCGATTCTCTGCTTCTAATGCCTCGCACTAGAGGGCGCCACAAGCCCGATTGAGGAGGCTGCAGCTATGCAAGCGCGAATAGGCGTCAAATCAAATGCCTAGCCTTCCTTTTCCTTAATTTCTCTTGGGAAATTTTCTGGATTTCTCAAATTACTTAACGGCATCCTAAGTACAGTGTTAAGATAAAAAGCGTTCAGGTGCTTCTTTTATTAACTCTAAAAAGCTTTTAAATTAGCCGATGTTCGCAATAACACGCCACGCTGCGATGACGCCGAGATTAATCCTTTTCAAGTTCGCATTATTACAAAATCCGACCTAATAAAAAATTTACGCCTATTTTCCATTTTATGTTATGCTGAAGATGTCGATGAAATATTATAATCGGCGCATAACTTGCAAATTTTAGACTTATTAAGGCGTTTATGGCAAATTTAATGACGTAAGAAGTCAGTGAATGTTTAAAATTCTTAATTTGTTGTCATTATCCTTATTCGGAAGTTTGTTATGGTACTATTAGTTGATTTTCACGGCGAATTTTTATGCAAATGTTCTTTTCAGGGGTTCGTGCGCACCTGGGAAGTCAGGGAAGAAAATAATGTTCAGGGATAATCACGGAAAACTCCGTTGTTTTGCTCATGTCAGGGAAATCCCTAATGAATATGCTCTGAATTTTCAGTGGCTCTTCCAATGGAATCTAAGCACTAAGGAATTGTTTATAAATATAAGTATTTACGTTCCTTTTACTGATAAAAATACTAATTAAAAAAATTACTGGAGCTGCTATGGTTTGTTGTTAATAAATATTTCCTTTGATATTTTTGCTACAGAATTTGATTTTCGAAAAACCAGGGAAAATTTACTTTGGTAGTTCAGAAAAAGTCAAGGAAATGGTTTTGTAAATTTTGGCACGAACACTGTAGAAGACTGATTGTTTGTTTTTGTTTAATTGCCTTTGATATTTTTATTACAGAATCTGTTTTCAAAATGCCAGGGAAATTTACTTGGGGTTGGTCAGGAAAAGTCAGGGAAATGATTTTGCACATTTTAGCACGAACGCTGCACTTCCACACCAGATAGTTCTGAGTAGGTCTACCTTATTTTGGTTGGAAAAGTAATCTTTTGCCGATTTTTAATTTAGCTGTGCTTGCATCATGTTTCACAAATTTAATTCTGATAACTTAAATTGACACAGGTCTTACATCAGGCCGTCATTGCAGTAAATGGTGTCATAAAACGATTGCTAATCGAGGTCTGACCATGGAATAACAGTGTTGGTTTCCTTAAATGTTTTTATTTTAACCTTTACGGTTCGCCGGTTTCTCGAGCGTAGGCTCGCGATTTTGGGTCAGAGAGTCCCACAATCATCCCAAACGCCACCCGACGGTTCCAGGTGAACGCTGATGCGTGGGACCCCCGGCAGCATCACTTCCGGTTGCACGCGCGTGTGGGTGTCAAGTGCCGCCTTGTTTTTCCACGCCCTGCCATAACGGGCGTTCTGTATCTGCATCCGGTGGCAGTGTCACTCACTGGGATTTCTCAGGTGTGGGGAATTTAATTAAATCTACCCCCTGGCGCTCGCCGTTTGTGGGACTGTTTGTTTGGATTTGGTTCCCTCCTACACTCTTGAGCAGGGTTTATCCCCTTCATCGGCGTGAAGATGTGGGTGTGATGCTTGGGGATGTGTGAGAGGTGTGTAATCGTCACCTTTTTGACGTAGTGCCACCTATGTGGGCGAAATATTGAATTGAGAACTTGGCAAAATTGGGCAGTGGTTTGTGGTTCTGGTTGTATTTCTGAGAAAAGCCTTTAGTCCCTGATTTCTCGTATGGCTGTTTGAGCTTGCATAAGAGGTTAATGGACCCTTTTCAAAACCCCAGGGCGCCATCTGTGATTATTTATGCGCAACAGAGCTGCGATAAATTGGAGCCATGAGATTCGTTGCTTTTCATAGATAAGGGTTGATGCATTTGAAGAACTTAGCGCTGTCATTGACAAGTTCTGTTCGGGTTTACTGCAATCTAAGCTAAAATGGGACTTTGAATATCACGGTAGTTGCAGGGCAAGGCAGACCCTAGGGCGGATACGGGACTCCTTCCACGGATCTAAACATTTCTGTCACAAATTGCGGTATTGATCAGCAATTTGTTCGAATTTCCATCCACACTACTTTCGTTATTCAAACTTATAACGACAATTTTAAGAAAATTCAGGGTGTTTCAAAAAGTACTTTACAAATTTGAAAAATCATATTAATTTATTCAAAGAACCTACAGAGGTGATTGTAGTGTCAATTTGTAGGTAAACACATCAATTTTATGTATCTTAAACTAAAGATGCTCTATGTGGCTTCTGTTGGTGATCGTGCACACATCCCATCGGTAGTCAATTTCCTCCCAAACTCGCTGTAGCATTGCAGGAGGAACTTAATTTGCGGCGCCATAAATTCTCGCTCTAAGCTCAGGTAGAGAAGCCAGGAAAAGGAGGTACATAGACGTTATCCTTGCAACGTTATTGTGTCATAAAGAATTAATGCCATTCTGCATTCAGAGATACCCGAAAGTTGGGTCTGAATCTTTTGAAGCTTAAATTAAAACTATATTGACAACTTGTATTTAATTTGATTTCTACTACATAATAATGCATCTTCATTGATAAGAAATCCTCCAGAGATTTCCAATTTGTCGGTAAAAAAGCTATTCCCCCTGATTTTATTTAATAACGTTTTTGCCTTGTTTTCGTTCTGTTTTCGAAAATCTTAATTGTTTGTTTGTTTTTGATGTTGATACGAAACGCTGCAATTTTTATAGGCTTGGCTTATTCATCATTTTATGACGTTCATGAAAGATAAGCAGGGATGATTTGTGTAGCAAGATAGCGTTTGATACAGTATGAACTTCAGACGTGCTTTGCATTTGAATTTTGATGCAAGAGGAACATTTTGACATATAAGGCTGGTAGCATCAAAAAGAAAAGGCCGTTTCCTTCTGTATTAAATAATTGCTTTTGAGGTATTGGTCAGTTTCTAGTGGTCGATGATGGCTCAATTAACTATGTTAAACATCGTTCTTTCTGGGCAGGACGCATTAAAATTAATATTAATAACGATAATCATTCCGATACTTTGTCTAGGCATATATACAATTTGCTAATCTTGCTAATTTAGAACAAATGTAACCAGTTTATCAATTCTTACAATTTTTAAGAACACCAAACCACAGTGATGAGTTTGGAAGCGAAGAATATCGCTCGAATTCTCAATTTTGATAATTACAAAGAATTATGCCGACTTAAATTATAAAAGTAAGTGGTGCTGGTATAATATTTAAATATTCGAAAGCAACGAATACAACGTCCGCAAATCTAAAATTCAAATGCATATTAATATTCATGAGTTCATATTTATTTCAGTGGCTGAAACCCCGAGTTAAATCTGTAGGGACCTGAGGTAGGAGGGACTTGTATAATGTTATGTCTGAATCATTCAGTTACTGTACCTTAATAAAGCAATCAGAGTACTAATTTAAATGCACTTTTTAAATTAAAGGGAATTTAATATCAAGCATGTTGTAGCAAAATTGGAAATTTTTGGTCAATCAGTCAATAACATTACTCTGATTGCAACTTTTAAGAGCACTAGCGACATTTTAATTGAAGTGCGCAACCGTATTTTCGTTTCGCGTATTTTGGACAAAATAATTTGACTGAACGAACGCAATTTAATTATGAATACCTGACATACGTATGATTGGATTAAGGCCACCGTGAGTCCTTGGCAACTCCGAATGAAGTTCAACGCAATCTAGAGACATGATCGAAACGTTTTCATCAACTACGCTAAATATTTTCCCTTTGACTGGGAGAGAAGTAATAACAAAGATGAACACATAACAGCGTTAGAAAATGTGCAATATGAAAAATTAATCGTAATATTTGCATTTAAGAACTATTTGCTATTCTTTTGCTTGAAAATATATGCTAACTACACTGTATGTTACATGAGGAACACACATCGAAATTATATTTTCTTAAATGGTGTGATATTTCTTCGAAATTGCAATATTTATTATTTTTCACTTCTATCAGCAATTTTTAATTTTTCGTAGGCCCTAAGCGTGCGCCTAAATGGTAATTTCATCCTGAATACCAATTAAGATCACTTAGCAGAGATTACTGCGTACTTGAATCTGTTCTAGCCAAACAATTGATACAAATTTATAGAAAAAAATGGGAAACGTTTATCGTAAGGAGGACAATTTTTTTCTTCGATACAAAAAGAAGAAAAATGGTTGGCAGCTGAATTTAACTGTTTGAGTATAAGCCAAAAACGTTAACGGTCGCAACAATGAACCTTAACCCAACTTGTTATCTCGGAGCGATCGAGTATGCATATAAATAAGGCTGCCTCTCGGATATGCGTGATTTATAATTCTTGTCATTAGCATAGACAATTTGCAACAAAAAATTGTCCGCGTGCTCTTCATATACTGTAGATGCAATTATTCTAGGCTTTAATTACGTCTGCTTTTCGGCGGGCAATTACTGAGCGTAAAATATGTTAATAAGGTTAATGCTTTTAGCTAATGAATCCGGTGGCCATAAAGGGCAAAATCAATCCTTATTATAAAGGCAAACTTGAAAGTCGGTCGACAAAAAAACATGGTGATTTCCTATATATTTGTTTCTATGAGGAGCGATAACACGATTCTCGGAAGATATTTTAAAACCAAATAAGTCGGTTAAGAAAGATCAATGGCTAGTCGCCATATTGACCACCACCCAATTATGCAGAAAAGAGTTACAGTGGGGGCTTTAGTGGACACAAATGGCCCCATTTACTTTTATAATCGAGTTTATGTCCTGCTCTTGTACTATCTGCATCGAACAACAGCATTATTTATGGACGCATGGACGTAATAAATTTAACGGATATATGGGATCCGCATAGCAAAAGCAAAGAAGCCTAGGTATATACCGAATGAGCTGCAATATCGGCCTAAAATCGATGAGACTGGAGACAAGAATAAGCAAGTCATGATGCAAAGTATTTTAACGAATGCATGTACAGTGCAGTTGTTCGCATCAGAAGACAGGAGAGAATACAATGTAAGGCTGGATGGCACAAAACTGCAGCATTCTGGAAGCCGCTAAATTCTTCAGCCCAAGACCCACATTTTCAGATTATAATCAGTCTCTGTGCTCATTATCAAATGTCAAGTTAAGGCTAATAGTGCACTTAAAAAGATATAGGCCTACGTACAAAACCGACTATAGATCAAGTCGGATGTTAAAAAATGCAGGCACATATCATCTTAAAAATCATAAAACCCATAAAATTAAATACCCCAATCCATCACAATTATTTTATGAAATTCACAGTTTACGCGAAAACCAATTTTAACGTTAAATAAACAAGTTGTAAAATTAAGAGGAAAATCGAGAGAACTAATAACACCCCGAGGCATTTTACTACTATATATACAGTGAACTGTATATGCATTTACATACATACATATGCAGTGCATGTATTTGCGAAATTGACCATATATGGACCACATATAGACATATATTGGTTTTTTTTAATGTTAAAATGTTAATTTTGAATATTCTCTAATTGCAATGTACGCGTTTTGATAAAACCTGTGTTTATTTTATTATACAGTATTATTAAATTCTATTTTTCTACTAACAACATTATCATTACAGCTCACTTTCCTACACCAATTGTTCCAATTAATATTATAGTGATATGGACATAATATACATTGTACCATATATTTATAGGTAATATTACGTAACAATGTAACATTTATGAAAAGATAGGGATATACTGTAAATACAACTTGTAGATAAATATGGGCAAATATGGATTTAAAGGACTTATATAACATTAGATGGGAACATGAAGAGTGCTAAAGAATAAGGTCGTAAATGGCCGTGTTTACGTCCAGACCGCTCACCCTCCCCCTTTGTCCCTCCCCAAAAAAAAACAAAAAAAAACCTTGTTTCAGCTTAATACATTATACCGGCCATTCCCTACCTAGTATAAAGAAGAGAAAGCAGTTGGGACACCCCTAGGTCTTGCGGACGGTAAATTGATTGTGCCGCCCAATATAACACATGCAATGCTAATTTGAAACATAGCCTACATTTGTGTTAGTTAATACCTGATTATTTCTTGATTAGATGATAAAAAGTGCAGAAAAATATTCTAGCACTAAAAACTTCAGATATCCAGGGGGAAACAATAGATATCATTAAAACAAACAGGGCCATGCGCAAGGGAGGTTTTATGGGTTACATCTCACACCGACCTGGCAAATAATACGAAAATGATCATAGAAACCATCATAAATTGTTGGAATTTCGATAAAACCCCAAAATGTGCGAATAACATTCTCTAGCCCACATTTACTAATTCTGCACGTGGACGTGAAAGCTACCTTTAGTGAGGTGGACATGAATAAACGTTATTCAATTTCAGACCCCTAAACCCACGTCAGTGTTCCGAAACAAAATGTGTTACAGAAGTGCGTTTCAAAATTTGGACGTCAAAATAAAGGAAAAAATAACATCAATCTACTGCTGTTCTTCTTCCTCCAATTGAAGGTGCTTTTTAAAAATATATTTGTAGCGCAATACACGTTTGGCGCATACGACTGTTTAAAAAAATTTCGACAAAAACAATTGATTCACTAAGTTCTTATTGTCGTTTTAACGAAATCAGATTAGTGCTAGCTATATTTCCCATAAAATTATTGAACATGTGTCATACATGTATATTCACTGTATTATATATGGAATCCATGTGGTTCATGTATAATTAATTTCTTTACCCGGGTGTACAATCAAGAATCTGAAAATTATTTAAGAACATCATTCTCGGGGTGTCGCACACAGCGTACGGTTTAAGAGACGTCTGGCAATGATTTACATTTACATTTATGTCCCAGCATGTTGGGGCTTGCCAAATATGGAAATCGTTGTAGACATGACCAAGATAGGCTTATATAAAAAGAAAAAAAATCTCATTTCAACGATCGTGTTCGTCCCGCAAAAATTTGAATCCTCGCTTCAATTCAAGTCCAAGAATTACTTTACGTGCATGCATCAACGTGACATTTAACGGGATAGGGGAAACGAGCAAAACTGCCGATTAAAGGAAAACCGTCCATTTGGTGCAAAGGCATCATTTTGATGCCGACGAAAAACATGTAGGCCAAGAGTGCAACATTGGGATTTCTGCTGGCTACCGTCTGGAGGCAGAAAACTGGAAGCAGATCGATTCAGCGCTTGTCATTTCAGATTTCCGATATTGGTAATCCTCAGCAAGCGCAGAGGTAGTCGAGTGAAAAACCACATTCAACTCTTTAGTTTTCATTCATGATTTGCCATTTTCTATCCTGGCCCCTGACCTGCGCCCTCCAACCACAGCTCTTGCTGCCTCTGATGGCACGTCCACCGCGCATGCACGCTTCCATCACTGCCCGGGTCACCGTCAGGGTCACTGGCTCAGAAACACGGATAAAGAGCATATGACGATTGTGGCTATATACTTGCAAAAAGCAAACAGAAATAAGTTGCGGAATTGAGCATTTTTTCGTGTTTGCTACAGCTGATGTTCGACGGTCATTCGATTTGCTATTCAAATAGAAAATCTTTAATGCGTCGTAGAACTCGACAACTTTTAAAGTTGAATTTCATCTTCTGCAAGGAGAAAGAAAAATCGCTTTGGAAAAAATCACGGTATCTTTCTAACCTGTTTGAGTGTATCACTTGAATACCAATGAGTGGTAAAATTCAGAATAAATTTCCGGATCGTTTCATCTCTCAAGAATCAAGCTCTGCAGAATTTAAAGGATAAAAGGTAAACGTTTTAACGGGCCACGTAACCGTGAACCGTGTTCAATTAGCAAATCAAGTGCATCGCTTTCAATTTTAATTAAAGTAATGACAAGAAAAACTCCGAAAGATATTGACAAAGTTATTGCACGAAACAACAGGTGAACATAGAAACTGTCATTCATTAGGTTTTTAAAAACGGAATGCTCAATTATACCTTTTTAGACATTTGAGTCGAATGTGGGAAGTTAATTTATATAACTATTATTCTCATTGGGCATATATCAATGAAGAATGTATCAAGCTTAGTTTATGATTGGTTCGAACGACTTTTTTCAAATTTTCAAAGTTAATACATGTACAAAATTTAAAGTCATATTTGGCAAATAAACATCTTTGTAAGCTCCTGCCACTGGATCAAAAATACATACTGCCAGATTTTTAACACTGGTGAAGTACAAGGAAACAAGACTATGTCAAACTATAGATAAAATTCAGCCTAAGATGATAAACATGAAAAATTGGAGTTTTTGATCTCGTCTAATGCATGATATTTGTTGTAGAATCATAGAAGCGATATATGCATTTATGACACGATTAGATTCATTAGTGCCTACGTTACAACGTTAAATACCAACCTTCAAGCCGAGATTTATTTCCTCCTAGACAGATATTCCTTACCACTTTAACTAACGCAAATTGTTCCTGAAGGAGTGCAATCACTGCTGGCATTATGTTAAGCGTGAATGTCTATCTCTGGAGCCACGTCATAGCCTTAATTTACATGCAAGAATACATTAAGTACGTTTACATCAGGCTTAAACAAGAATTTGCCAGGGTTGCTTGCGTCCAGTATTTTTCTTCCTTATGCACCAATATTCTGTAATTTGAAATTCAAACCATTTATGGTACTGATCTATTGACGTTGTACCATTGCACAATGGAGCAGTTACTTTAAGGAATAGCTCAACAGGGAGTATTATCACAAATGCATTTAGAAGATATTATATTTTCACGCTAAAAATAACAACATAGATAGTAAAATAGATCTGACATTAAAGTTTCCTTGCGCGATCCCGAGCGCATTTGCATTTAAACTGCCAGTCCATTTTTTTTGCTGGAAATTTGACGTTGGAATGTACTTCAAGAGCATAGCTATAAGAAATTTAATTTTGCGATTTATGTAAGCGACCACTCAGACGACGTGATAACTCCCTAAAAAATTGGTTATGCATGGCTTTCATCTCTCTGCCACTTAGCATATCTGTGCTAGTTTATAAAATTAACTTATGAGCCAAGATTGCGAATTCTGTATTAGTCAGCCGTACTCATATTTTGGCATAGAAATAAACTCGTTACCCGCCATTTTTGAGCATAAAATGTAATGGAGAATCGTTATTTATGGAGTATATATGCTGTCTCAAAGGCGGGCTTTTTTAAAGATTATAATGTCTCGACGTTTTCTGTCAAGACAGTAAATTTTACAACGGTTAACTTCGTAAAAACTGAAAAATATCATGCTATCAACGAGAGCAATAGTAGCGAATGAAATGAGCATGGCTTTTAATCACGTGATATATAGACCAACCCAATTTGTCGGGCTCGTTAATTAGGATCTGTGCATCTGCTATAATAAGATCGATGTGCAAACACATGAACCCCTACCACATGACATATCCTTGCTGGCACTTGGGTACTGAGTTGAATTGAATTATAGGGGCCGCCATATTGGATTGACCCAGACCTACATTTCAAGCAAGTGGCAGCCATGATCCTCTCATTTGACGTCATTGTTCATCGGATAGTTATTGCATGACATTGATGTAAGTAAAATCTTTCGTAAACAAGTGAAAACTTCTTTAAGTAACAACATCACTATTGCAAAGATCTCTTTAAATATGTCACCCAATAACAGAAGTGCAATCTTTCTTCTGACAGTAAAGATGACAATGACAGTCGAAATTAATAAAGAATAATACAAGTTTTATCGTCTTATTATGAAGCGTAATGTCAAAACCTATAAACAGATAAGTTAGAGTTTCTCGTATATTGATCTGAGCCGGAACTATTCGTTTTATGAGTGTTATAACCGCGTTTTTTGTTTAAAAATGTTCAGTGACCATTGATGTGACCAACTCAACAGAATACCGCTCCATAAGGTTTTTAGAGTATTATCATCCTGTATGGATCATAGCGCCTGCAATGTCTTAGGCCGCTCAATGCATTTTCCTTAGAGATCGACCCCTATGCTAACCAAGAGCCTCAGTTAACCTAGAACCTTTTAGGTCAGTTACATCCAAGTGCGCACAGCATTTTTTATTTTGTGTTGACAATTCCAAGACATCATAAAAATGCATCCACGACCACTTAAATACCGAGATCATGAAGTTCGATGGAATGATCTACAGCATGTCTCTCAACACATGATGCAAAGATCAGACTTTGAAGAAATCTCTCAACAGAAGTTGCAATAAATAAAAGCACGTCTGCAATTTGGCCCGCGCGTGAGCAGACTCATTTAGGATTTCTTAACTTCGTAATTTGTCTTAAATTTCCAGACATAATATAGAGAAGAACACACAAATGTTAATAGTAGTCTGGTGACAAGCAGGCATAAATGGCTTTCGGCGTCGTCTTAACCTTTAAATACCAACTGCACCCTTGTGCCACTCTAATAAGTAAACACTACATGCGAGAATAAATTTTCCCGCAATTCTAAGCTGTAGATGTTTTTTCAGTAAGGTAAAGTTCCCATAACGAATTCCACAAAACAATCACCCTGAATGCTAGCGCATTTCTGTGAAATAAATAGAACAATCAGGAAAACTAACTGATTAGGTTTCTCTACAGGGTTTCCCAATTTCAACTTGCTTAGAGCGACCTCTTTTTCCTTTTCTTTACTTAGCACAGTATGGTAGATGCCGATCGTCTATCAAAAATAATCTAATTATGTTTTAAGCAAGAAAAGCAGTAAATGATTTAATCGGAAACTCGGGGTATTACAAAAACTCCGAATGTAATAACAGCATTGCATTCGTAATATTTTATTGCTTTAATGCTAAACACATTTGAGATATTTGCGAAAAATAAAAGTAGTATTTGTCTACACAATAAGACATTCTAGGAAATAGTTTATAAATAAATTCTAAGTAAAAAGATAATTACAGGGTGCCAAACCATTACGTATCAAGTACTTAACAATCAACTTTTTAGGAGAAGGAGAAACTGAATTGCACGAATTTGGTTTCGTTCAAACAAGAAATTGAGACGTTTAAATACGAAACCGGAAGTGAGAAATTAGTGAAACAATTATTTTTGTCGAACATTTTCCAAAACGTCAAATGTTTGACGTTCAAGGTTTACAAACTCACTTCTGAAACATGTTTTTTCGAAACACTGTGGTGGTTCCATGTCCCAACCTTGAACAACTTTTATTCATGTCCACCTAACTAAGTTTTGCTTTCCACCCCGAGCGCTCCATTTGAAAATGGAGGCAAGAGATGCGTTATTCGCATATTGTTTGGTTGAAATTCCAACAATTTTTGCCGGTTATGGTCAATTTTCGTTTTTTTTGTCAAGGCGGGGGAATTTGGCCCCCAAACCCACAGTCCCAGTAATTCGAAATTTAGTTGGATATCTTTGGTTTCGGTCTCTTTTTGCAATACTCTTCTCCACAAGCAGCAATAAAAGTGACTATAAAAGTGTACTGAACGACACAAACTTTCGTTATAAAACAAAAAGACAAAATGATATACAAGGCGATCATATACAATTTTAATTTCTCGTGCTTATCCACCTGGAAATTAGTTTCACCGAATTCTTATGAAATTCACCCCCGACCAGCACTTACTTCTTAAGTGCATGGCAAGGTGGGCAACAGTAAATACAATGCAGAGAAGCGTGGCAGCTTTCCAATTACTTAGCAAGCTTTTTATCATTAACATGCCGCCAAGCGGAGGACAAGGTAAACAACTTCAGCGTTGTGCTTGACGAGAGAAATGCACCATTCAGACGTAATAAATCACTCAATGAAAAGCAAATCGTAAAATAGACATGCAGAATCCGAAAAAAACAACGATGGATTTTGTACCAATCCTCAGCAATGACGTCTTCAGAATTCATGGAATTGCAAGTTGGTAATAAATATGAGACCAAACTTTGTCCCGAATTATCAAAATTATTGAAAAAATTTTGTTTTAGACACGACAATTTTGTATGATCAAATAATAATCATACTTTAATTAACTTTAGGAGAAGTTTTCATCTAATTAAATACACATGCCAAAATACTGCATAATCCGTTACTTCTTATCTCAAAAGAAATGGAACGATGTCTTATTATGATACATGCATACGAGCTAATATATTAATATAACCATATAATGTATATAAGTAAAGTACAGTAAAACCTCCTCTAACGGACACCTCTAAATAACGGACATTTTTCCAAGTCCCAGTCCATTAACATAGGCTACTTAATGTAATCCCCTCTAAATAAC
>JAQIXS010003886.1:0-16757 GCA_034700785.1 Rossiulus vilnensis | reverse complement strand
TGAAATCGCTATAACTTCTAAATTACAGTAAGCCCTCAACATTCGCGTGGGATACCGTATTTTCTCGCGTATAACCCCTGGTACAAGTACCTAGGAAAACATAAGTTGACGTCAAAGACAAGTCCCTCCCCAATCTTCAACGTCGTCTGCTTAGCGTAAAAGTTGACGGGAAATTTTTCACTCAAGCTGCTCTCGCCATCTACCGAGGCAGTTTTGCAACTTTCCTTTAAAACTACCAATACAGTACTTCCTCCTGTGGTGTAGTCCTTTTCGGTTTACTTTTGGGATCATAGAAAAGTGATGGCATTAATCGACATTTTCGAAAAGCGCGCGTAAAAGCCACATCCCTTTTCCAGATCTTAAAGTTTTGGATTATTATTTCATACCGTACCGTATGAAATAATAGGTGATCTGAACCAAATGAGATAAAAGAAACTTAACGAAAGCAATTTTTTGAATGTACTGTAGATTTAAAGGCACAAACATACATTTTGAATTGCTGTAATGTACATGTATTTATCAATTATGTGAAGTTGGCTCATTGGCTCATTTTGGAGCCCTCCTTGGCGGAGGAGGGAACCGATCTGATACGATGTGTGGTTGCGAGCCGCGCTTCTCTCCCCACTGCCGATCGATGGTACGAACCTCTTCGGCGCCTACCGACAGCGAGTGTACCTTTTCGAAAGGATTTTAAATAGTCGGGACGCGTGTGTTACGCGCTGGGCTTAGTTAAGAAAACTTTGGAGAGTACGAGTGAAAAGCCTATCATGTGTTTGTTGTCCCCGTATTAAATTTATTCGTGACTTCGTCCATACCGGTTGGGATTAGAACGCGAATTGCACGTGCGTTTTCGGAACGGCAGCACGAGCAGCGCTTGGAATTCCAGTTTCCAAGTTCCACGTTCGAAATCTTCGCCAAAACTTGGATTTATTTGCTTGATATTTTTTTCCGGCGGTTCCCAAGTCGGTAAGTTTTTCTTAACATTTTGGCATTCATGTTCAGGCAAGGGGACTAGGGGGAGATCTCTCGCTGCTGCCGTCTCGGACTGAAAAAGATAACCCGGAGCCGAACGGGTCTGGTTTCGGCCCGGAGGTGTAGCGTTACACCCCCGGTGAGGGTGCCGAGAAGTGACCTTTTCAGCCCGCCAGCAGCGCTGGTCATTCGAGGGACCCAATTTGAGCGACCGGTGGCCAAACGAGGCCCAGCGCGAAACGTTTGCGTTGCGCTAGGTGTCCGAAAAATGCGGCTGAAGAAGGTGCGTTGACGCCTGGGGTTCGAAGTTTGGTCTGTTTAAACTTGCTTGTTTGGCTTAGTAGTGAGCCACTATCTTGTGATGTCAAAGTGAAAATTAGTCACCAAAAGGGTTTTTCATCTACAAAAAGAGATTTAACAGGAACTTTAACAGAAAGGAGACGAAAAACGTAAAAGAAAACTCATTGGACAAGGTGTAAATAAAAAAGAAATAATTGGATAGTAAAATGGCATGATTTGCACTGTAAAAATACAAAGAGTTACATTTTGTTGTTGTTTAAAATTGTAAAATATTCAAACTTCGTGAATTTAAAATGTTTGAACGTTTTAGTTACAGCTGTATGGAAATAGCAAATATGCAGTATGGATTTACAAATGGAGATTTGCTGTTACAATTAAAAACTAGAACAGATCTGTGGACATATTTGCAGTTTTCAAATATGTTTACCTTTTTTTATATACACCTTATTTCCTAAATATGCCTTATACTGCTTTACTGCCTGATGTATGTATATGTAGGGGAAAATTATGTATACGTAGGGAAAGTAATGTATATGTAGGGCAAAATTAGACACTTTAAATTGCGCTTAATTTGAGCAAACTTTCTCAGCATTTTCTCAGGTGAAAAGCCTTAAAACGACGGTAAACATTTGCACATTTTTAAAATTAGTCTAGGTTCTGGACGATTAGTTTAAATATAAATCAATATGAATCGCGGTTATTGATCATAACCAAAACAATAATAAAGTTCCTCTCAATTAGGATTATAATGGAACATTTTTTTTTTAAAAGTAAAAATATATTTTACTATATTTATCGATGGCAGTTTTACCGAAAAATATTACCACCAACAGTCGCTGGAAAGTTGAGAAATTCTTCACGTTCGTAAACCGTGTACGATGCGCTTTAGGCTTTAATCATCCCCAAACCCCCCCATGTATCTGTAATCCAAGCCTGCATGACATTGCAAATTGACACTGGTTTCCCTGTCTCTATCTTGCTCGATCCACTAGATCCAGGAACTGGTTCGAGGTAGGCGTTTTTACTGGAAAATAATTGACTCTCATATCAAATAAAAAGGCAGGCGGAAAAATGTTACGCGAATAATGCACCCGATGAGTTATAGCCTTTCCAAGGGTCACCGTAATAAAAGCAGGGTCAAGGCGTTCAGTTAACCGGTTTTTTAAAGGTCTCTTGCAATCTGGATCTGTATGGAATTTACAGTCGATGAAGTAGGTAGTGAAGAATGGTACTGTACCTGTAGGTCCATCAGACAACAAGATGTGAGTCGTAAATAACTGGGCCTGGCCTTGTGCCCTAGGGGGGCATCAATTACCCGTCGTCAGTGAAGCACAAGACCTATAGCATTTTCCAATGGGACTCAACAGGCAGTTACGGTATAGTTGGTGTCTCAGTCCCCAGAAATTTGATTAGCTTGAAATTGAAATGTGACGAAACAGTGGTGGACAGCGTATTTATCAATTTAACCACATATGTATGTTCAGTAGTTTGTTAATTGTCAATTCTCTGTTTTTTTATGCCATTTAGGATTCTAAAGGTAATTTGCGTGTGTGTTTTTTTACAAATTTGTATTTGTAATGACTTTGAAACAATTTAATGACATGGAAAAGTTACTGAAAATGAAAAATGAAAAAAAAAAAAACATTACTAGCTGTTAGTTTAACCTAAGTTAATGCATCGCACAACTCAAGTCAGTACTGCACCTATGCAAATAGGGAATACACCTATTAGAACATGGCTTAACAACTTTTACAAGACAAAAGTCTAGCAGAAATAAGTAATTTTAAGTCTTGTTTTCCATGAAATATTTTTTAGAAACTTACTTAAAACTGAGTGAGAAAAATCAGTTTTTTTAAAACATGAGATAATTAATATACCTGATACATTTTATGACCGAAATTTAGCCGCTTTGGAGGAAAATGAGTTTTGTGGAATGTGGTCGCTGGGCCAAACCCCCTTTTTTACGCATTATTTGGTAACATTAAACACGCAAATCCAGATAGCTCATCCGTCGTTTAGCAATTCAATCAATGTGTCACCCGAGGCGAGGCACAGTTCACACGCCTTCACTGAATTGAACCATGTTCGGATTAGGATAATCCAGGCGGATTAGCACCTGCAACTGGTCACGAGTTGGGGCTTATCGCACCCCAGTCGAGGGGTTGCAATTTCTCATCCATCTTGTTTTGATTTCGAAATCGTGATTGGGCCACTCCAGCACTTCATCCTCACTCGATTCAATTTGTGTGGTGTTATCGTCCAGATGCACTCACCTTTGGTTGATTGTACTGAATGTTGATAAGGAAACACTGGAATCAAATGCAGGGTCTCCGTAAATTATTCACCCCCAATGCGGGTTCAAAGACGAGGTTTTCAAAAAAAAACACCCTAATTTTGAAAATGTGTTTAGTACGAAATGATGACCGCAGGACTGCGCAAGAATTAACCTCAGCAAGGACATCCAGGGTCATTATAGTCCTTGAAAAAACATACATGTGAGGTATATTAGCACTGGTTTTTACCCCCTTCCCCCCGTTTAACCATTGGAGAATAGGCAATAGCAGAATTTATTTGTCGAAGTATATATCATTGCCCAATCATTTAAGCGCAGAGAATTTAGTTAGGGATTTTAATCCGACTGGAAAACCTGGAAAGTCAGGGGAATTTCTAATTTTTAAAACAAGTCAGGGGATTTCCTTCTAGGCTATCAATAAAAAATCTCCCAGAATGTTGAGTGTTAGATTTTGCAAATTTTAGAAACATTTTAACGCGTATGCCGTATATCGCCATTTTTTTTTACTCATTTCTTTCGAACAAAACCACACTTATTTGGAAGAGATTTAGCCGTCGTCGACCACATGTGGGCTTTTTTTATAGGACCACATTTTTTGTGCTTCTACAAGCGTTGCCCGTTTTGCATGTACATGGCCACATGTGTAGGCTTAGCAGTTTTTTGTTTTACATTTTTTTATTATTAATTTCTAAAAAAAACGTTGTCTGCTGAGCATTCAAACAATGGGTTCTAGCTGGCGCTGAAGTAAGTTTGAGCAGAAAAATATCAAGGCTTTTCCAGGACTCGATGCTTGGAGTGACTTTTCAAGAACCTCAAGTATGGCTGTTAATTTAAATTTACATTTTTTTGTTAAGTTTAACTAAAGTCAAGAATATGAGAACATGAATATGAGTTACTGTTACTTTAAACGCAATGACTTTTCAAGGGTTTTTAAGCACTCTGCATTTTCAGTTACTCCTTCATTCGGTGTCTAAACGCATTTTAAACGAAGTCAACGATGTAGGAACAAGTTATTTCGTTTTAATTATGGGTTACTAGACAGTTAAGAACATAATTTTGGATATCAGGATGAAATCAGTGACATTTGAAGGGTTTTCAAGCACCCAACATTTTCACTTATTCGGTTATTTCGTATATATTTTTAATTAAAAGATATTTAAAACGTTGTTAGCAAATTAAGAACAATCCGGAATTGCGGATATTTAAGAGAAAAAAACCTGAATAGGTGGTTCTACAGAAATCGTCACTGTGAAATCAAGGACTTTTAAGGACTTGGAATTCTTAAGGACTTTCAACATTTGGTGTCTACGGGATGTTTTGCACGCATTCGCAGACAATACCTGATTTTGCTCAAAGTTCACAACCGGATATTAACCTGATTCCAATCTTCTTTTTTTTTTTTGAAAAAAAAGCGATAAGAATTTTGTTTTTACCTATTTATCAGCGTGCTTCAGACTATTTAAGGTTGTTAAAATTTTTCGGGAAACCGCGATTCCCTGAAAAGGTCTAGTTATCCCCTTATCTGGGAATTTCCTGTACAAATTCTTAGGGTTTTTTTACCAACCCCCCTCAATGTCACCCGGGCCTACCGCCGCGCACTCTTATTTTGTATTTTGTGTTTCTAATCTTTATTTTTTTTGTGTTGCCAGACGGTTTACCTGCACCATGCCACTGTTTCAATTTTTTTTTTGTAATCTATTTTTATCGCTGCCTTTTTCTGGCTTCCTCGAAATAATTTCATTGAGGGGTCATTTGGGAACGATAAAAGCCTTATTTATAAAGTATAAAATCAGACACGTAGGTAAAAAGAGCAAAATCTCAACCTATTCATTACTGGGCTACCAGGGCGAACTTTGAATTCACCGCAACAAAACGGCGTCGAAAAGAAATTTTGAACACTGGATTTTTGAGGGGCCACAACACATTTTAAGGCTTTTGTTTTGGTGTTTGAGCAGTTTGGAAAAATGAGTGTTTTCGGATTTCTACTTTCGAGAACAAAAAATAAAAAATAAATACTGCTTAAATTGGTAAATTGATGCAATACAAAATGTTAAAAGTCGTTACATGTACATTATATAGGATCACATGATTAGGAATACCAAGTCCTTGAAAATGCATTGATTTGGAATTACGATATTCTGTAGATTCAGTATGCAATACAACTTTTAATGTTGTTGTTATGTTTGTTAAAATAGTCGAAATGTTGCTCTTGAAGGTGTTTACACAAAGGTACTTCATTTTAAACGAGTTAAAATATCGTACGCCGAAACTCATCGAAATACCATAGACCTTAAAGTCATTGATTTTTACGGTATAATGGCTTCTTTGAACTTTATAAATGTAAGCTGAATATTCAACTCTCATTTTCTTAAGGTTTCATTAGAAATTCGGAAACTTGTTTTCATAGCGTTAACCTCGTTTGAATTGAGTTTAAACACCGCGTGCTAAAAATCGTTGAAAATTCTTGAGTCCTTGAAAATCTGTTCCGAACTAAAACTAACATCTTACGCGAATGGGGGAAACCTTGTAATTTCGATGACAATTTCGTCGGTTTCTTAAGCCTCGTTTGCTAATTTACGAGAAAAGGAACTCGGAAAACAAAGGTGTTTTCTAATTTTTTTATATTTTTTTAAAAGAAAGCATTTTCATTTCCACGGTGAACAAAAGCCGATTTGATTGCCGCCATCTTTACTCACTTTATTGTTGATTTTTTTTTGTATTTTCTCGTATCCATTGTTGATTTTATAATCCGCGAATTTAACGCGCTTTTCTCGCTTTTTTTGTTGTTTGTTTCTCCTCCCCCATTGTCCAACGAAAAGGCGAGAGAATTTTTAAGGAAATTGCACAATTGGCACCTTCATAACACCAAACAAAGGGTCTGCCCCTCGAACAATGAGCGACCCCTCGGGCAAAGGGCCCTCCGCCTGAAAATTAGGATTTTATATGGCTTTCTACACCGGCATTAATCTGTTTGTCCACTCAATTGGCACGTCCTGAAAACTGCTTTAAAATCAAGGAATATTTTAATGAAATTGGGGAGAGGTCGTCCGCGAATGACGGCACTACGTACATTGTTTCCACAACGATTGCCAAAAAACTGATGTTATTCGTTAGGATTTTTTCAGGATGCTTGTTATTTCGCTGCCACGTGGGATTTTTTCTATGCGAAAGGGAAATATTTTTTACGAAAAACTGGATTTTTTTTTCAAGGCCTCGGGCAACTGTTTAAGAGTAGCAATTATTACGGTGACAGGAAATCATGGGCGTCATCCATTGTAGTAATTATTGCGACTGGTCGTTAAAAATCTGCTTTTTTGATTACGTTGTATCACGACTATATTTTGAGTAAATATACACGCAGGTCTACACGTATTTTTAATAATTGTTTAATGGCTGTCGTGCCTTGGGAAGGACATAAAATTGGAAAAAAAAATATCAATGGACTGGAGAGGGGTAGGGGGTCAGCAAATGTCCGATTTTTGTTTCGTGCTTGAGTTTTGAGTTCCTTAATGGAGTTTGAAACCTGTTAATGACGACCACTATACTCTAAATAGGTAGGCAAATAGGCATGACGTTTATTTCCTACATCAAAATGGCGTTTCGCGGTGCAGGTGACCGAGTTTGGCGCACTTTTACCCCCGAATAAATTTGCTTACAGAAAAGCGCATTGTGTTTAATTTTTTTTTACATTTATTTTTTATTACCCCTGATCGACTTAATTCAATCCTCTGCAGCCAGCTTTTACTTTCGTTTCCATTGTGGAGGTCGTTGAACTGAATAACTAATGTCGGATTTCTCACGTCCCGGTTTCACTTTCGAATAATCGCGGTGTTTGAACCGAAATGTGTGTTTATTTATTTTTATTTCACTCACAGAAGAAATTCCTACTCCGACAGCGTCGCATTTATCTTCTTTTTCGCCTAATTTTTCGTTTCTCTCGATACGCCGAATTTAATCGCTCTCACCCCGGGAACAGTTGGTGTGGGTTTCAAGGGTTTGGTTCCCCCCTTCAAATTTCATTTTCGCTATTTATAGCCGCGCACCTGTTCGCCCAATTTTACCATTCACCTGCGTGAAGATGAAAATGAACTCCCAGTTGCAATTTTGGAATACTTTGAAAATTCATTAATTTATTAAATTTAATCCTTTCCATCGAGTGACTGAATAAAACACCCGCCGTAATAATCTCAGTGAAATTGACGTGTTTTTCGCAACCATTGCGTGAAAGAAAAAAACCACCCCAATTTCACTGCGATTACCACCACCTTTATTCATTGATCTAAGTTGTTATTTGGTCCTTAAATTCCATGGATGCAAGTGTTCGCAAAGCCCTCCCTTCGCGGACGTCCTTTATGGATGACCCCTTACACTTGTTACCAACCGTTGAAACTAGTGATTTCCCAGCATCCAATAGTACGTTAAATGCGGGGTGTGAAAGGAGGAATTTAGGACAACTAAGCTTAAGCCACTCACGAATTTAATTTTTTCGTAATGAGCTTGCGGCCATTATGCTCGTTATTTTTATTGTTATTACTTGCACTTTTTTTTTTTTTTGGACGGGTGCGAGGTCGAGAGGTGAACGATAAGTCTCTCAGAAACTGTGGATTTATGACTCTACTTAAAGAGCTAAAAAGTTTTAATCCAGTGAATTAATGAAATCAAACTGGAAATATTCTTGCGAAGTTGATTCTGGTTTTCGTGTGGCTGGAGGATTTTGAAATATTCTTGGATTGGCACGAAACGGGAACCGGAACTGCGTTCGGCGCCATCTTGCGGCCTTCGAAAGTCTCGTCTACATGAAAACCGTGTTTTCGTTGTTTTGGTGCCTTAATTTGTTTTAATTTAATGGCCTGATGCCAGGGATAGAGCTGAGAGAGATGCATAGTGGGACCTGTGATTCAAGGCACGTTTTTGTTTTGGAAATTTTGTCCTCCAGGCAAGGTCATCTCTGGCGTTTTAAGTTTGAAAAGCGTTGCTGCCTACGTCCATGCTTGCATTTTCATACTTTGTAAAAAAAAAAATGTATAAAAAAACCCAATAATAAATATAAAAATGGCGGTTCGTTGCTCCCCTTCGTCACGCTCCAAATCAAGGATGAGTTGTTGTTAAATCTTTCTTTGGCAATTTTGAGAGCGAATCTTAAGACTTAAATTATTATCCTTAGGGATGATTAAAATTCGACGTTTTGACCCCCAGCTTTCCACTCCCCTTTTCACTCATAACCTACCTCGCTTAACGGCCTAGATAGGCTCGGGAAAGTTGGCAGTAAAGCGAAATGCTGTATAACGAAACATTAGTACAAGCACGTATAAATTACTTAGGATACGTTCTAAATCTCATTAAAAAAATATAAAACCACCTAAGTTGTTGGCCAAAAACGTCTATAATTTAAATTTTATATAATTTCAAACTGATATTCCATTTTGAAGAAGCGAAATAAAATGCTTATAACAAAAACATTTGAACTTTTGAAAACAGTGACTCCATTTCTTTCACTGGCCTTAGCTGAAGTTACACATGTAGCTCTTCAAATGACAAATTCAGTTTAATTCAACAGGAGATTCCAGTGACTTAAATGCTTCCACGTGCCTTTAAATCCATGCACTTTCACCTGTTTGTCTTAACTACACCAGTTTTTATTAATTTTGGCCGTGTAATGAAACACGCCGTAAAATTGTCAGGGAAACGTGAAGGACACGGATAATTCAGGAAAGTTGAAACTTATTTCAGGGTTGACACTTGTTGTGGCAGGTTTCGTTTCGTACTCAGGATCTCAAACTTTGGTCAAGCTGGACGTCGTGTATGGACGTCCCCCTTAGTGACCCCTCATCAGCGCCATCCCCATTAATTTTTAACTCTCTCGGCACTGATTTTCGGGCCCGAGGGGCAGTCGCGGTTTCGATTTCTCTTGAAATTGAATCTCAAGGACGGCTGTCGCTAAAATTAATGAAATTCAATCGGCCAAAGAATAAAATAATAATAAAAAAAGCATTTCAAATGAATAGGAATAAAAATATGCAACCGGTCTTTCTCGGACTCCCGACTGAGACTTGAAACAAGCGACTCTGCACCCAACCCCCCTTAGCATATGAGATATTTGCAGCTTTTTTTGCTTTAAAAAAAAATGCTGTTTGAAGTTTCAAGGGTACGCGAAAAATTCCTCATTAATTAATTCCTTGGTTTAATTAATCATTGAGAATTTTTCGGAAAATAATGACCACTTGACGAGCCAATTTTTGGGCAGTGCATTTATCGTCAAATACTTTTAAAAAAACGTATGCAAACAACTGTTTAAAACCAAAAAATAACAACATTGCCCTCAAATTGATAACACGTAAAATTTGCATTTAGGGTTTCGATATTTTTATCTTAGTGTTCGATGATTAAAACAAAAACCGTCAAAAGAAATGACCCTAAATTCTAATTTGGTAACTTTTCAAGCATTGATCTGCAGATAATTAGGTTTTTTTAAAATTGCCCCCAAATTAATAGATTTGGGAGCATTTTTTTATCCCAACTCAGGATGCATTATTTTTTGGGGATATACAGTACACATGCCTCGCTATACGGTCGATCATTATACGACGTCTCGCTATAACGGCCTTTTGTTTTATGGGTATGCTTAATTTCACGACATGTTTCATTATACGGCCAAAAATAATGGAATTGGTATGAAAAGAAATAAAATTTAAATTCATGCATTTTTAAGTGATTTTCTAGTATTTTTTTCTAGTGAGATTTGGAACGTATCCTGTGTAATCTATACAGGTTTGTACCTAAAAGCATGTTTCTTAAGTGAGACCGTAAAGTGAGGTATTATTTCGATATCGCCTGCGCACCTGTCTGATGAATGCTTATTACGTAATAACGATTAATATTATTTCCTGGAGCGGATCACGTACGTAGGCCAGACAGGTGTTTCTCACCCGCCTGTGGCCTCCGAAATATTCATATTAAAAAAAAAAATGGCGATCGCTGATTGGCTGAGCTCATGCACGTATTAATAAGCGCCTGGAATAATTTTCGCTGCCAATAAAAATTATAAAAAAAATAATAATCGCCATTGACGCGTTTGCTCGCTCGCCGCACGGACCTCATTCGAAGTTTTTAATGGATTATCTCGATTGTCCGGCCACCAGCTGACCAACTACCACCGACCGGACCTCTGAATGGCGGAGGACCCGTGACATCCGACCTACCCTCTTCTGTCCCGAGACGTTGATGGATGATGATGATGTCGCTGCGAAAACGAGTGCAAGGTTGTTATCACTTTTCAACCTCATTTTTTAGTTGGGCGCCTTTTGGGTCAACCTATAAGACATCAGTTTTTGGGTTTTTTAAATTTTTTTTCTCTATATGTTGACCGCCTGTCTACCTTGACCATCGACCACTTTTTGGGGTTACCTCCATACAATAGCAACTCTCTGTATGTTGACCGCTGAAGGGTTCTTTGTGCGTAAATACACTTTGAAGTAGGCGTATTGTTTCCACCATTTTGATAACTGCATCTTCAGAATGTGCATGCAAGTTCCGTAAATTTACTGTAATTTCAAATGAAAGGTTAGTAAGTTAATATTGCACCATATTACTGGTGTTTTCTTAATTTCATCACGTAAGCCTGAGTGGTACTGATTAGTTTACAATACCCCTTTTTGAAGCTGCCAGTTATTTGTGATATATTCTCCACCTATTTTTTCCCCTATGGGAGGGAACGGTAATGGACTAGAAGGTCTGGAAAATGGTAAGGGGGAATCAAAAACTGATTGAAACGTACTTTTAAAAAAAAAGGAAACCTCGTTTCAGTTCTCGATTAAATTGAGCAGTTAGTAGTTTGACAGGGAATTGAACAAATAGGGCTCATTGATTCCAGCGATTGGTGCCACTGGTAATCAAACAAACTTGAAGAGTTTTCTGATTATTACTGTCAGCTGAGGCCACATTTGGTGTGACCTTAGACCCCAATATACTGTATTCAGGAACATCATCACTTCTGTGTCAATAATGATGAATCCAGACCACGATACAGACGAGTACTTCCTTTCCCCCACCCCCCCTCACCCTTCCCCGGTGTTTATTGGGGACAAGAGGCGCCCTAGTTTGATTGCTGGACGCTGTTTGTTTCGCCTTTAACCTTCTCAGTGACGTCAGTGTTTAACGTCTGATGCTCACTTCCTTTTCCGGGACGATCATGAGCTCGGAATTCATCTTTCCGGTTGACTAAGCTGATTAATAAATATATTCTGAATGTGTAAATATGCACATGTTTTTTAAAATATTCTCAATATAATTTTTTTCCATATGGTATTGGACAATGCAGTTTCTAATTAAGTGTTTTAATTCAATATATTCTGATGATATATTACCGATATATTTATATGTATTTTTACTACAGTGTAGTATATTTGTGATGTATGTTTTTCATTGTAACAAATATTATTACCATATTATGAATATACAATGTAAATGCGTACATTTGGGATACATTCTCCGTATATTTTTTTCTTCTTCATACGGTTAACCTACCAAAATGCTTTATCGCATCTGTAAAATATAAAGCTCATTTCGTGTGTTTGTTGTTATTATGTTGTTTTGGCCGATATTTTACCACCGCAGACAAAGGGTCGATGAACCCTTTCGCAGATTTTCGTGACTCCCAACACTCATGTTGGAAACCTGTTTGCACCAAACTCTGTTCATTAATTTATTCGCATTTCAATTTAAAATGTCTAATTTTTCCAATGCTGGCACTTTCAACAGCGGTGAAAACCAAACTGAAAAACCGCTGGCGAAACACTTTTCCTCTGCTCTTTGTCCTATATTTTCGAAGAGTATTAAAAGTAATTGCGAATTAGTCTCACTTTTTGGTTCTACTCCCCCTTCTTCTCCTCATCTGTTTCACTGGGAGTTTTTTGCTCGTTATCAAAATGGTTTTTGGCCATTTTTTACCCCCCTCTCCTCATTCGGGCTGTGGGAAATTTCGGGAGTCTCTTTGAGTCTTTTGAGTCTCGAGCGCGAATCTGGTGTCAAGTCTGGATGCATCGCTGACGTCTTGTTTATATCTGCTGCCTACGCAAACCAGCTATGAAATTGTGATTTTTTTTGATGAGGTGATGGGTTCTGATGGCTCCGATTACTTGTACCTCTCCGAACGTCCTTGCTCGTCCCATGCGGGACTGCGCCTATCATAAATCACGTCCCACGCTTTTGAAGGTTACTCACTCGTGAACATTTTTTTAAAATCCACTTTACGTTGGGGTGTTTTAATATCATTCATTACTTCATTTTCACGTCCATGTTTTAAAAACTCCCTTCGGAAACACGGTTTTAGGAACACTAACATGGCTCCATGGGCTCGAAATTGAACAACGAAAATGAACAACATACGACTGTTTGGTAAAATATCGACAAAAACACAAGTTTTTTCCCCTCATTTCGTAATCAAACATTATAGATGCATAACGTCTGGACTTGTTGTCCTTTCATCGACATCATAGGCCTATTGAGTGCCATCTATACATTTGCAGAAACTGTTCAGTTCTTACGTTATGGTTTGGCATCCTATCCGTGCCTATGGGTGACATTAGGAAGTTGTTCTTGACGAAATTTGAAATTCAACGTTTGTTACCATTCTGATTGACACTTTATAGGCCTACGTTTGGTGAAAGAGTTACCAAGAATTGATAGATGGTAAGTGCGTCTAGATTTAACCATAAACACGCTCGTAAATTTCGTAACGGACATTCCAAGTATCGGAATTATTATACCAAGGATCAAATATCTACGTAGTAAGCTGATCTACATTGAAGCCGATCGAGTCCGGATGAATTGCGTACGTCGTTAAACGTCAAATTCAATATAAAAAGAGTTGCAGAAAGCAAGGTTCGAGCGGCGTATTGAATTTCTTCCTCACTTTGTCAGAAGCAGATTTTTAATGCGTTGCATAATTACGACCTGCGTTATCGTGACCAATTTGTAGAGAATCATGACACGTCCTCTTACCAAAAGCCCTCTCTTAGTTAACTTTGTTGAGGAATTTGAGACTTGAAAATTAAGGCTCCCTGCGAATGGAACATGTGTCAAGTGTACACGTTTTACCCTCTGGCAGTTAATATAAAATTTCTAAAAAAAATCGGTGGTTTAAGGGGTTAAGGGAAGTGAGTTGTTCGCAGCATGGTGCGGACTTTTACTCCGACCATATCTGATTTTGAAAAACTAAATAAAGCGAGTTTGGAGTGAACAACTTTGGTGGGTTCAAGGATGGTAACAGGAGCGATTTTTTGTTCGCTGCATTTATTTCACGACCCCCAAAGCTAGTTATGATCGTAAAAGTCTCTTTAAAACTGGTAAAAATGTTACACTTTATGGGCCTTGACTGAACGACATAAGGTTTAACTGGAGCATTTCATAGAATTGCATTGGACGTTACGTTTTTGAGAGAAAAAATTAGACCTGGATTCGCATGAATTGATACTTATCCAAGCATATTCTCGCAACTAATAGGGATTTCTCATTCACTATTTAGGGATATCGCTCATGAGCGGTCTGACAACACGTCGGTTGTTCTCTTTGTTGCACGTGACATCGTTCGTTTTTTCAAACTTTTCGATAAGATGGCATCGTAGTTAATTTAACAGGAAATGAGACAGTTAATACTGTATGTCATTACTAATCGATTAAAACGAATAGGTCAAGAAACATCAATAAGTTATATTATAACAATTCAAGATTTATTGGAAAAAATTTGGCCTATGGCATTCTTTTGCCCGTTAATATTTCTAAACAAATTTCGCCATAAATTGTTTATTCGTTTAAAAATGGCTTGAAATGAGTATGATATCATCCAATATCATCCGGATTTGTTCTTGACAATTTGGCCCTAGTAAATAGCTGCCCAGATTAACCAGTGTCCAGATTAAGCGGAATCGACTGTATATTGGTAATGTTTTAAGGATATATATTTAATTAAAATAATCGATTAAAATATTCCTTATTGTGAATATATTGAAAACAAGGTATGAAATGCATCGTCCAATGTTTTACACTTTTTTGTGTGTGGTCGATTTAAAAATAACCCTTGCTTCCGAATTATTTGTATTCTATATTTACGTAAGAAGTGAAACGTAATTCCGTTGTTAACTTAGTGATTAAAGCTTGTTCGGTTCCTCTCACTCGTTCAATTTGAAATTTGAAATAGCCGAACAACGATTGCGATACACATTTGCTGCAAACTGCAAAACCATATGGACATTCCTGGCGGGCTGCAACCTTCCGTGTTTTTTAATTGCCGGGATCGGAACCCGCCCACGGGGACGCGAATACCGTAATCTCTGTCTCCGTACGCGCACATTCATCTGAATTTTGTTTATTTTTCTTCTGACAATGCAAGAATTTCCCCTAGATAGGGGGTGTCGGTCTTACGTACGTTGGCTGGCCTCGCCCTGCTGTTCAAACGGAACAAGAAAGGATTCACTCTTTCCACCCAACTCTTTTCTTCTTTTTTTTTTCATATTAAACATTTCGTTTCCTGTCTGTTCAATCTCAGCCAGCGAGAAGTGCAAGACAAGACGCAGAATCGCCGCCTTCATTATTAATTAATTTTAATCAAGTTTGTGATTTTTCTCTCTCTCTCTGGTTGCAGGCCTCGCGGATCGACCCCGTTCCTGGTTTCGCTCCCAGCGGAGGATGACATGGCAGCAACAGCAGAGGCCACACTTGGACATTGGTCAGTGGCTCAACGGCCTGGACCTCCCTGAGTACGCCACCTGCTTCAACAAGAGCCAAGGCGTTGAGGTGAGATTTCGGCGGTTGCTCCCCCCCCCCCCCCCCAACTCCACAAGTAAATAGCAACCTGAAAATTGAGCAGGTTCCCCTGGTGGAAAGATCAGTAGATTTCTGTACAAATATACTGATGTGTGATGATATTAGTAATAAGCTTGGTGATGTATCGCTAAGCATACTGATATCAGTAGTCCAAAAAAACAGCAGATGTCACTATGTATGCATGCAGTGTCTAATAGTGATGTCACTAAGCATAATGATACGAATAGTCCACAAAAAAAACATTGTCAGTGATATCACTAACAAGTTCTCGTAGAGATTTCAATCAAGCATACCGATGTCAGTAGTAGATCCATCGTAGTCCTCGCATTTCAGGCACTAAATTTGTTTTACGTCCATCTATTTCCTCGTTTTTATCTGAAGTTTCGCTTGAAATAGGCTATATATTCCGTCTTCCAGCAGCCCACACACCTTCGAATTCCACTTCCTGTGTGTAGATTTACCTGAAAAGATACGAATGCGCTGATTAGAAATTTTAGGCAGGGCCTGTTATTATGCACTGTGTTGGATTGTTTGCTTTTGTACCTGGAGTCACGCCTTGGTGGAAAGTCCTTAAAAGGTGAATAAATTCAAATAACAAATTCAGTTAAAACCCAGCAGAAAAATTATCAATTTTGAATTGCTCATCCCTGTGGAATTGCTCATCATTTGCGTTAGGAAATATTAGGTTGCAATATTTTTGGTCGTATAAAGGAACATTATAGACCGTTCAGTGAAACGTGGTACGTGGGTAATTGAAAAATTAGACAGGGATTCGCTAGTACTACGTGAACGCTGTTTTATTTAATCGCCCAGCTTGGTTTTTTAATGAGTGGTATATAATTAATTAAGGTTTTTTTGTTATTTTTAGGACATCCTTTATTTGGACGAAGCCGACATCAAGGCGTTGGGCGTTAAAAATGGGGCTCACAGAGCCCAGATTGTTTCCAGTCTGGTCATCTTGCGAAGCAAGTACGAGAAATCCACCGGTGAGCTGCAAATGGATTTTTGATTTTATTATTATTATTATTTTTTTTTTTTTTTGGATCTAAAAGTTACGGAGTGTGCCTCTAGATGGCGGTGGCTGTCTGGTGGCTTTCCCCAGCTACGGCTATGCTATGCGTGATAGCCTACGTGTAAGGGGTATGTTAGGGGTAACTGGAAAACATGGAATGTCAGGGAAATTGGAAAGACATGGAATGCTACGGTGGAAATAGGAATAGTTTGCAACTGTCAGCAAGAGGTCAGGGAAATTTTCATCGGATAAAATGCCAGCCTTCAAATCCCCCATATTTGCGTGTGCATATTTCAAGTGAGGGTGTCAGATCGCTTCTTGATTCATTATCTATTCAAAAATGCATGGGACCTGATAACA
>JAQIXS010003885.1:0-16762 GCA_034700785.1 Rossiulus vilnensis | reverse complement strand
TCACTCATACACCTGGATCACCTGAACACTATCATTACTAATGTCAATACCAACGATCATTATCCTCTGCCGTACACCTGTCAGCCGTACATGATCTGGTTAAATTCTCATCACTATTGGCAAACATTCAATTTAAGTTTACCCTACTCGATCATTAGTAATGTTATTCTGGTAATGACATCAGTAATGATCGTGTAAGGTAAACTCAAAAAGGCAGACATTACACGCTAATGGCTACGTGACATTACCAATGACATCATCTAATGACATTCCCAATATCATTACTGTTTCATTACTTGTCACACGTACTTGTATACAATCATGTTAAATTCATATCACTACTGGCAAACATTCAATTTTAATTTACATGGACCTTACACGATAATTAAATACGTCATTCTCAGTTGAATGTCATTTAGGTAATGACATCAGTAACGATCGTGTAAGATCTGCTAAATTAAATGTTCATAATTGATTTGGTTAATTTAACATGATAGTGTGCGGCCGACGAGTAATGACAAAGTAATGATTGTTGGTAATGTCACTTAGCGATGATCGTGTAATGTCTACTATACGATCATTACTACATGGCATTACCAATTACTCATGATCTAGTTAGGTCTGCTACATGAGAAGGATACTGAATGCCATTATTAATGACATTACTAACAATAATTACTGATATCACTGATTATCGTGTAAGATCTTCCATATGATCATATTACATTTCATTACTAATGACATTACCACTAATCATTACTCATTTTTTGTTAATGATCTTGTAAATTCTGCTATATGATCATTACTTAATCACATTATTAATGACATTACTAAGTAAGATAAAAAACATTCATTACTTGTCAGCCGTACACGATTATGTTTAATTCACGCCATTACTGACAAACATTCATTTGCAGTTAGCCTCCCACAGCCTTGTCACAAGGTAATGACATTAGTAATGATGGTACGTAAGGTCTGTTTTACTGTACTGTCAATATTTCACGCAAGTAATACTCAATGAAAACTACGCGTCCTCTTCCCTGTGCTTCCTTTGCTATCTTAGACTGACAGTATTACTGTCAGTATACCAAATACTGACGCTCGAATATCAAAATAATTACCCCTTTTAAGATCAATATTACCAGCAGTTTTTGTTGATAGCGACATTAATAATGCCAATGTGAGCCCCTCTCAGTAAATAATTCTGTATCCGAGACCAATTTATAGTTTAATACAGGTTTTATATCAATTTTTTTGTAATAAATAATCGCTTTTTTCAGTATTACCTCATACAGTATGTGAAAACGCTCGCAATAATAATAATTTTATATGCATATCTAAATTTGTAGGTTTTTTTATCAAAGGTAAATTAGAAATGAAATCGATTAAACTGGAATTGTAAAATCTTCCTCTTCGTGGCTTAATGGGCTGCCTAAGTTATTTTGATACCTGTAGGCGAATATAATTACTATGAAAATCCAATAATAATTATAATAATAATAAAAATAACAATACAATTAATGAAAACAATTGTAATCACCTGTTCAAGGCTGGATGTGCACTTTCCATGCTGTGTATCCTTTGGAAGTCCTTCATTTCAGAATCTAATTAACATTTGTTGTGTCATTAAAATGTCATGAAATGATGAATATTTTTTTTTTCAAAAGATTGTTTCATTTCACCAAAAAATTATTTCAGCATTGATTATCTGATGGATAAATGTGCAAACTGCACCCATATGAAAAATAAATACATGCATATGGAGAATATATTTTCAGAATATACTTCAAATCCTATTATGAACTTAATTCTGTATTAAATTTTGTGTAAATATAAAATATAAATAATTCGATTGCGAGTTTTATAATCAATTAAAAATAGTGTAAATTATTGGAAAATACAGTTCATACCTTGTTTTCAATATATTCACAATAAGGCATATTTTAATTAGGTGTTTTAATCAAACATATTCTCATAATATATTACCGATATATTTATATATTTTTTTAAAATATAGAATATAATTAATTGGGTTGCAAAAATTTTTTAAATCAATTAAAAATAGCATAAATTATTGAAAAATGCAGTTCATACCTTGTTTTCAATATATTCACAATAAGGCATATTTTAATTAGGTGTTTTAATCAAATACCGATATATTCGTAATATATCGATAACATATTTTTTATCGTAACAATTATTGCTATATTATGAACATACATGCATAAATTTGTAATATATACTCCAGGTATTTTTTTCCATATGGGTAACCTTTCATGTTTATCTTCGAATCTGAACATGAAATCGTAATAAATGCAAATCGTTTTAACAAACAGGTCGTAATAAAACTTCAAAATTATTTCTAGGAAAACAGTCTGAAGCATTTCTTCTTTTCAACCACAATAATACTTTGCTCATTTTTTGCCAACTAAAAATTATCCAATTATTGAGCTCGAAAAATATTTCCTACTTTCGATCTCCCCAAAAATTCATTTATTATTTAAGTAGAGATATAAATGTATTTTTAAACGGAAATACCTTACCACTGCAATATTTCGGAATTAAATCCCATCGATCGGGTCTGGTCATATCACAATAATGATGGGAAGGAGATAATAAAAAATCGCCTTCTTTTACGCCCCCTAGTTGCCTAAAAATCATAAATCATCAAATACAGGGTGTTTACCAGGAAATCTGGTAATTTGAAATGTGAAACATTCAATTCTACACTAGAGTGCTCTCCAAATATTATCACAAACTTGAATTTTAAAAATGAATTGCTTTTAAGGAGAGGATGAGGGGGAAAGAGCATAGAATACATTTTTTTGGTCTAAAAAGTTTTTTTGTTACACCTTACATTTTTATTGCTAAGAAATGAAATCACATTCTTGTTTCAAGAAACGCATTGCTATAATACCGTGGGGTTTACGCAATTTAAAAGCGTGCATTTGATAGTGATTTTGGTTATAGTGAAAATAAGTGCGTTGGCTGAATTTTGATTGTTTCTCTTCTCCAGATTACTCAAGGGGAAATGGAGGATTTTTTTTTGGTTCTGGCTGACCACGGTCAAACGCAGACGTGATTGGATTGAAAATCAGTAGCCATCCCTTTTGGGAATGAAATCTAGCACTAAAAATCAGGTAATATAACTGGTGGAAATGCTAAAAAAAAGCTGTATCGAATCAGAAATTGTTTAAGATACCCCAATACTTTTTCCAAAAGTGATGCAGAAATTTTTAAAATTAATAAATAAACCAATAATACTGTATTAAGTCTTATTTGTTCACCTAATAGAAATCCCAAAGGTAAATCATACATACAGTACTTTCTTAAAATTGTGTTCGTGATACAATGCAGTACTGTAATATCGGTACAATATTCAATGTTTAGTTTTTATATTATAGTATTTTTAGCTAAATTAAACATGACATTTACATTTAATGCACTCCTTAGACAAAACAATACTTTCAATAATTGACACTTGATTAGGTTATGGCCAAATGTAGTTTGCATTTAGTTTTTTACCCCATTTTTTGAAAAATGTTCTTGAAAAATGGGAATAAAATCTAGCACAGAAAATCAGGTAATATAACTGGTGGAAATGCTAAAAAAAGCTGCATCGAATCAGAAATTGTTTACGATATCCCTATATTGTTTCCATACGTGATTCATTAATTTTTAAAAAATAATAAATGAAACCAATAATTTTGTTTCAGGTATTGTTTGTTTACGTAAAAGAACTCCCAACTGCAAATCATGAATATTTTCACACATTTAGTAATTTCCCAAATATTGTGTTAGTTGTATAGTACAGTACTGCATTATCAGACCAACATGTATAGCTTTTTAAATATATCATTTAATAAAATTCCAAAGAGAAAACAATACTATCAATAAGTGACACATGATTAGGTCATGTCAAACGGTAGTCTACCTTTTTCTTTTTTATGCTAATGGACATTTCAGGTCCCATTTTTTGAAAAATGTTCTATAAATAAAATTTGGTTTTAATACCTTAATTCATGTACTACGGATGGCGATGGGATATGCCTTGCAGAAAGCCTGCTTCCAGCACTTCCGTAATGAGGGTAGGTTCTTCGTCTGGATGCTGGGGATGAATCTGCTGAAGAACTGGACTCTATACCATGATCCAGAAGATCTGGAACTGATAAAAGTCAAAAGATATTTACTGAAAAACTTTAATGTGCATCCCCTACTGCCTGTACTTCATCACGCAGAAATTAATGGTTCTATTATAGTTGGTTTGTGTGATATTTGAAACATGGTATATACATGTACATGTATAATACATATCAATGTGTAGTTACTACAAATTCCTAAGATCCATGTTATGTAATGAATGTTATTTGTATTGGTGAGAAATTAGAGATTTCACAAAGTAATGTTATGATTCTTAATTTGGCATTTAATGCAGATATATGCTTTGAGAAATTTAAATTAATCAAATTTTACTCTTTTTTTTAATTGCTGCCTTTTATGTGCATTGTAAATACTACAAAATTAACCAAACATAATATCAAATATTTCCAAAAATACCACTAATCTAATGACCTAGAATTTGTCATGTAATGCTAGTATGTGCTCTCACTAGTATAAATTACTAAAATTTTATTCTTTTTTTTCTCAATCTGTGTGTTATAATTTTAAATATATTCACATTAAACCTTTTAAATGCAATTTATGGCAAAATTAGGAATTTATCCTCGATTTTATAAAACAACTGAATGTATAAATAAATGCTGCATCCACAATGTTTAATTAGGTTATTAAATCTATGACTGGTTCAAAATAACTCAATACGCAATATATATTTAAGATTAATTTATTTGCATTAAAACAGATTAAGACGAAAGTTATATTCTATTATTCAAGAATGGTACAGGCATATGTGTTCATGGTCAACTTACATGTAGAACTAGTCATAAATGAACTACACCCCCTAATTCATGGCATATCCTTGCTGACAGTAGGGTAAACAGTTAAAATGAATCAAAGTCTAATTAATTTAAATTTAAGAATTTAAGCTCATAACAGTATTCCTTGTCAAACCTAAGGATATTACATTATTTGGTAATGAAGTGGTAAACGCAATTAATCGTGTGAAACCAGAGCTTTACATTATCAGAATATTGATTTTAATTTTCAAACATTTCTCTTAAAGTAATGAAAGGAACCACTCACCGTGATGATCTCCATATATCGGAGCACTTGGACGTAAGGCATATAATGTAGGCATGGATTCAGGAATTTCAGTTATCCCTAAGCAGCTTTCGTCTTCTTCCACTCGTAGATCTCCATAGCCTAAAATAGACACATTAAGCATAAATTCATGTAACAAAACAAAACTATAAATGTACATCCTGTGACGACCCCACCAAGCCAGAGTTCAACCTTACTCCTATTACTAAGGTCACGCTATTAAATCTGAGGAAATCTTTAGGCATACATTTTTTTTAAAAATAAAGATCTCTTCCCAGAATCTATATCAAAATATTTAAGCGGCTCATTAAATCTAAGAAGCAAACGAAAAGCCTATCATAATGCAATTGCCATTGATCCATTTCGTGTAAGACCTGAAAAGCTTCTAGGAAATACGAACCAGGATGCATAAAAGCAGAGATGAAATGTGATTTTAAATAAAATTTATATTTGCCACACCGAGTGAGCGTAGGACTCCTTGATTTATACGACTTGTATATCTCAACTTCCGCGACATATGAGCACTTTTATTTTATTTATTTTTTTTGAAAAAAGTTGTTCAAAAGCTAAGATTTAAACGACATTTTGCCCAGGGTCTTCCTCCGAATCATTTTGTGATACGCCACGCAGAAAAGGATACAATTTATCTAAAGATTTATAAGCGCATCCCAAGGCAATGGGAAAAATATAGTAATAACGTATGCACTACTCAAATTTTTTTTTACACAAAAATTGCATCGTCTGTCGGATGCCTACTACGGAGCCTTCAAAAAGTCAAAATTTTCAATAAATGTGATACAGCTTTGTTTCTGAGAAGCTGCATAATATTCAAATAAAAAGTTACGTCAATGTCTGATGAATAAAAGTGTGCTGCCAGGCGAGACATTTATTACATGCGATCCTAAATTTGCGAAATACACATAAAATTAAATTTACGGCTCTTTTCCTTCATTGAAAATTTTAACCGTTTACCGTTTTTATTAAGCAAGTGGAAAATAATTCAAAACTTAATTGCATTAAATTTAAATTCTTAATTCTTATCAGTTAATTGACGTTGACAATCAGAATTTAAGGACAAAAAACATCGAATTTTTTGTTATTAAATAAAGAAAACTAAATTTTATATTACGGAAAGATACCGTCTCAATTTTATTTAAAATTAATTGTGTTATGTTTAAGGCTGTATTAAGAAAAAAAAATTCCCTACCAAGCGTTTCTGCAATTGCAACACTAAGTCAGTTGGCAACTATCATAAAAGCTTCATCAATATCGTAAAAATAAAAATAACACTCACTACATGTTAGAAATTATTCATGTATTTTCTTACATTCGATGGTTTTCAACCCACGCAAATTAGTTTTAAGACTAGATATTTTCTAATGATACTTGGTATTCAGTTTTGTACACTAAAAACATTGACAGTAATTACGATTTAAGATGGGGCTGAGAGGCAAAGATAAAAAATAAATTGAGATTTTGTTAACAGAAAATCATGCAACAACTATTAATCGGACTAATGTCTAGTTTTAACTATTGGTACTTAAATTAATGAATCGATTAATTAGTGTGCATGTGTTGTGCGATTATGTATTGAAAACAAACATCAAAAAAACAATCATTTAGGATATAAACGGTAATTAAGTTGCACATACAAGTACATTTAAGGTTTTTTGATAAAAGTTTCAAAACATATCTAACTGTTCTTATGAACTCCCTGTTTAAAACGTGCATCAGAAATTATCTGATCAAATGATTTTAATTCAATTAAAAATATAAGTTGAAAAAGTGTTTTTTATTCAGAACAAATATTATTCCGAAATTGTTCTTATTTTTCCCCAACGTTTTACCGTTTAGGTTCCAAATAGCAGTATATAACGTTATTGTAACTATAATACACATCAATACAGCTGTATTGATGTAAAATATTTAAACTAATCACTGCTAGGCAACTGATGAATAGCATGTAACAGGCATTTTTCAAGCATTTCTAAAATTTCGCTAATATTTTTGTTAGATTACAAATAGTAATCATTAATTTTGGCATAAAATCCTATACATAATTTTCTTTCAAAAATGCAAATCATGAATTTTCAAATAAATTTACGAACCAAATATACGTACTATCATTGAAATAATGATTCGAAGTTAGGAAATTCTCTGTTGTTTTAAACTTTTCTTATAAAATTCCCCTGACTTCTCCAGGATTCCCAGGTCTTGTTTTCCATGTTCGTGAAATGTTTTTTTAAATATTATTTCCATCGCAATGGTGTCGACACATCACGTTTTGATACAAACAAAATAAAAACGTTCTAGAACAAATGAAAAACGTCCAAACAACACAGTTGCAAAACTAGATATGTGAAAGAGAAGTTTCAAAAAGCAGTTGTGGACCAGAGAAGGGTACCTGTAGTATATAGTGCATGTCCACGTCATTGACCATGACTGTCCCATCATGCAGGACGACGGATTCGTCTAGTTTTGCTCTTGCTACGAGAGCTACCAAAGTGAAATGTGAAATGCATAGCAATCCACTCCTTCTCAGAAAATAGTTGGGTCAAGAAATTGGCAGTGGCCACTCGTAGTCGCAGGAAAGAAAAGCCATCGCAGCATGCTTTTATTTCTTCAGCCAACACTTTGCGAAATGACCAAATGCATGGCTGATTTCTGAAGATGTCAAAGAAAGTTACAAGCTTTTTCCGCTCCAAACGAGCGCCAATGGCGTCGTGTGTCAATGCAATGGAAAACCAGGCAATATTTCCATGGATCCATGGATCCGGTTAAGTACAGCAGCACACACTCAAACCACACCGTTCAAGGGGGATATCAGTAACCTTTAAAAGTCGTCCACCGTCGAAATAATGAAAGGACTGAGATTCAGACCCTTGTTTGATCTGGATTTGGAAGAAAATGACTTTTTTTTCTTTCTTTTTGATGAAAAAAAACAAGTAGGGAAAAAGAAATTGAAGGACGTCTGGCCACAATATCCAATTTCAAAGGGCCTTCGAAGCTGAGAGAGCCAGCTAAGAGTGGACCCACAATAACATTTAAAAGCACTTTAGATCCACGTTTAAAGTTTAGCGAAAATAAAATGCGGTTTTTGGACTTCGATACCACTATATATTCAGCATTATTCTTTCAATTCAGAGTTTGATATTGACGTTAATAAGATCCATGCTTGAATATCGAGCAAAGCTTGAGATTATTACTTCGTATCTATTAATATTGAATGTTTGTCTAATTTGTAATATAATGCAATATAATGCTAGGAATTGCAATTATAAATGTGTAGGTTGTAATGTAATGATGTACTGGCTTTAAAGAATTGAAATTTTAATTTTTTTTCATCTGCTGTGTTTCAAACAAACTACACTTTTAAATAGTTCAAAATGTTGACAAATTCGTCTTAACAAAATAAATTTAGGTAAAGTTTAATTTATTTGAACCACAGCAGATTCAAAATCGTTAAAGCAAATACCAGCATACATTATGACTTATTACATTAAAAGAGCATTCTATAACATGTCGAAACCACCTGAAAATGTAGTATTGAAGTTTTGCAGGTGGTAAAATTAAGGTATTGCAATTATAAATGTGTAGGTTGTAAAGTAATGCTGAACGTACTGTAACAAATTTAAATATTTCAACCTGCTGTATTTAAAATAAAAAACACTATAAAATAAAGTTCTGAATGTTTGTAAACGTTGCTTAATGTAATGAATGGCTGGTTTTATTGGTAAGAAATTTAAGGTGTTACCAAATTATGCATTAAAGTGTAGTTTGTCATGTAATTCTGTTACGTGCTTTTTAAAAACTAAAATTATTTAAATTTCTCAATCTACTGTGTTCAAAATAAATGGAACTTTTAAACAAAGTACATTGTGAAATTTTGAATTTTTTAATTTTTTATCTACTTTAACATTGTAGGCATAACGCTGCTTTATATCGGCATCATATCTTAAATTATTACATAAACCAGCAATAGCTTCAACAATAATTTTTACAAGATGGATTTTAAATAATGTACTGCAAGTGTTTAACAAAATGTGCCTAGATATTTCAGAGAAATTGTCCAGGGTTATGTATGATGTCGTTTTAGATGACCGCATTCATGGCAACTAATGTGTGTGCTATCCTAAATTTGATTCATGTACTGTAATAATTAAAAATTCAAGTAGATTGTTCATTGGGCAAATGAAGATTCCAAAAAAAAATTATGAATGGTTATAGCCTTTAAAACCAAAGAAATGCTCAGTGCTTAACTTTTTTTAAAATTATCATTTTAGATGTGCTATTTTTAATTTACCAATTACGTTTTGGCTGGCATTAACTGTAATGACAATGACTATAAAATTAATACACAAATTATTATTTTTTTAAATTTTTAAAATTAAAACATTTCTTACTTCTCATCTAAGCCTTTATTTTCACTTATCATTTCCCATAATGCATTATATTTTACGAGAAAACTTGTTTTCCTGTTTTTAGCAGAAGATTTATTTCCTAACAGTGCTTAAACTGTTTGTTCATCCTATTTGGTCAAAGAATTCGCTTCACAATCAATGACGAATCCTCGTTTTTTTTTAAAAAAAAAATAAACAATACAATGTAATAATTCGTCTTACCCTTTTGTCAAGTGAACGAGTCTTAAAGGATAGCGATCAATTGGATCAATCAGTACTAAGACATGATCAATGGCCAAGAAAAGCTTGTTGAAACTCAAGAGGTTGTAAGGTTTTACTCGTGGTTAATGTTGGCAATATTTATTTTTGGGCTTACTTTACTTGAAATCCGTTTTTTCCGAAATTATGAGACATGTTTATTTCTTTTCAAGGAAAATTGCAAAAGGCCAAAGTACCAACCTACCAAAGAGCAAATACTTTATAAGTAGCACTTAGAGCTTATTGGTCCCCAAGAGCCTACTTAATTTAAGTTAAAATTACGAGTGCGAAGAGTTATTGAGCTTATAATGGCTATAATTTACCTCATTTGAATCCGTAAATTAAGTCTGAATTATGCCCAGCAACGACTCCAACACAAACGATTATTTAACGCATAAATATTTCAAAGCAAAATGAATTTTTTATGGTAATACTCAACATAATGGATTTTAATTTGATAACATTTCGTGACAAGTGTTTATCATCAAGGATTAATATCCACTATACATACCATTTATTGATATACACTTATCTTTAATAGAGATTTGTGGAAGAAAATACTGCAATTTCTTATCATACAACGCAAAAGTTTTCGGATTTTCAAGGTCATAAAATTGCATTTAAGCTTAAAAGGGATTCGATAATTTGAGATATTTCAAGTTAAGAGGTTTGTTGAATTAGGGTTATATGTGGTAGTGTCTTTGAGGTGTTTTGAAAAGACTTCTGGACAAATTTCCCTGACTAAAAAAATGTTTATAAAATAAAATTTAAAAAAAATACCGATAACAAATATCTCACACATTTTTTTAAAAAATAATCTCTTGATGAGTTTTATTATATCACTAAGTAAGATTTAAACAATTTAAATTGGTTTTAATCTTCGTTATTATTTTAACTGTAGTTCGAGAATAAAAACGAAATTTTGGCTAAATGTCATCATGTTCATTTGAATTGTTAATCCAAATAAAAAGATTCACTTGTATCCGTTCCTAATTTTTTTTCTCTAAATATATTAATAAGAAATAATTTATTTTCTCACACATTTTTTAAATTAATCGCTTGATGAGTTTTATTATATCATTGAGTAATATTTCAAAAAATTTAAATTAGTTTTAATCTTGGTTACTATTCTAACTGCACATCTAGAATAACAACGAAATTTTATTTGAATGTTATCATGTTCATTTGGAATGTTAATTCAAATGAAAGTATTCACTTGGTTCCTAATTTCTTTTTAATATATGACTGAGAAATAAGATATTATTCTACACATTTTTTATGAAATTAAACGAAATAAAAACGAAATTTCATTTGAATAAATATGCAAATTTTATTTAAAACACCTGTAAAATATGCCCGTGTCTCTCCCTTGTTAAGTATGTCGTAATTTGGCCATGAGCTTCGCAAAAATATTCAAATACGTTCCCCAAAACGAAAATACAGTTCGTGAATTTGATGGACTCAAACGTGCCTCGAAGACCAAACAGGAAGTGCATTCATTTGGCCCACTTATTCCACACGCCATTATTGTGGCAGTAGCTTTCAAGTATTTCAAATACGAATTGCTGGTGATTTGGGGCTTTCTTAAGCTGAAGTGCAGATGAGCCTTGTGTGTGTCTGTCAATCTTCGTTATTGCAGATAAAACGGCTTGTTCAAAGTGAAAAATTTACCAGAGGTTTTTTTTTTCGATTTGTACCGAGGAAATTATTGCGGCTATCAGAACTGAGATTCTCCGCATTTTTGTGTCAGAAAAAAAAACCAAAAAAAAAGAAAAAGAAAAACCCATCGGTTTCGTTTTAGTGCATAAGCCAATTATTCCCAGAAAATATTAGCAGGAACCAAACGTTTCCAGTGCGAAATTCACTTTTCCGCCACTTATTGATTTTTTTCAACGCCTTTCCAAAAAAAAAAATTGAGCAAATAAATCAATATATAACCCAGAATGCATCTGCGTCGTATTTTCATGTAAACGTATACGTACGTGGGGATGGGCAATGCAATTTCTGATGCCTCTCTCTTCGGTACCTTCAAGATTCAAAGTAAAATTGGTTGTGCAGGCCACGCATATTTTTTTTTCTTACAATTTTCCCTTCCCACTATAAATATATAATTTTCTATATCAATGCGCCCACATGGCTCGATTCGGCATTATCCGTATTCATATGCTAAAGCCCAAAAATCGTCCAATTTGAGATGAATGGCGGGCGTTATACATTTTTTTTTCTAAACAAACTGCAGCAACTGAGAACGTGAAAAAAAAATTGAAAAAGAAAAAAATGTAAAGTGTTCTTAGTCATCAACACGAACGAGTGTTAACACACAATATGCCTAATTTTACCAGCGAATATTTTCGTTGAATTTTTTCTGGAAGTTAGCATTTGTAAAAAACTGCACTTGTCCGAAATGCTACTGTTATTAATGTCCAAATGTCTCTTAAATTGGCCACGAATAGACCACAGCTGTTTGCTTTAGTCAATAAAAGTTCAAACATGCCCATGCATAGCCATATACATCAAAGTATGTTTTTATATTATTACATATGGTCATATGCATGTACATTTTATTCAATAAAATGTATTCATGTACATGTATCTCCATATGTCCATAGCTTAATAATATTATACTCCTACTTAAGTAACTCATACTAAAGTTTATACTAAAGTTAAAAACTAAATATGAGCTACATGTATATACGGACATACACGTATTTACAAATAATCCATAAAGTCTATCCATGTCCATACATATCCACAGATGTTTTTATATTGTTACATATGGCCATTTACATGTACACGTTACACAAAGTATTTACAAGTATGGCCATATACATCTCCATGTGTCCATAACTGGAAAATATGATATAGTAACTCGTACTAAAGTTTATACTTGAGTTAAAAAGTGAATATGGATTATATGTCGACATATATGACTTATTCCATTTACAGTTCGATCGAAAATTGGCCAAAAATAAGCATATAGGGTCATATATGTTCATTCAAATCCATTTATGCAAATACACTTTTTATATACAGCATGTCCATAAAATGTATTCATGTCCATACATATCCACAAATGTTTTTTTTACATTTTAAAATATAACCACAAATGTTTACATATTTACAGATATGCTCATGCATATTTATATATGCCCATTCCTCAAAAATATAATATTGTAACTTGATTTTAATTGGTAGAAAATCAACTATTTTCCATTCATGACTTCATCTAAAATTGCCAAGCATGGTCATGTCAAATTATGACCATAAATAGTTCATGCCTAGTCAGTTATGGACTTTTCGAACTCCATATATGGCCATAATAAACTACTTTTCACAGAATTTGTGAGATCTTACAAAAAGCCAATGGGAGGCATTCTTCGTGTTGTGAATTAATTTCAGTCAGGTTAAAAACTGAATTTTGTTTTGCAATAGATTCCGTACTTTCCTGCAATGCTTTTAATTCCATCTTCAAATCCGAAATAATTTCAGCAGAATAAAATTGGCTTCATGAAAAATTGCTGGTAACAAAAGAAGACGTTGAATCATGCCCGTTTAACCGAGTGTAACGAGCCTTAATAAATACTCAACTTAAGTGGGAAAATGCTCACAAAAATGATGATCACAGGCATAGCTGAATCATCTTCTTTTTTTTGTTTCTCAAAGGACACCAGAACAAATGGCTTCCTATAAAAGATGTCCATAATTATCGTCCCTTATCAAATGCATCATTAGCCAGACCATACTCATTGTGCGTTATTTATCAACTGAGGATGACTAAGAGAACACTAACGAATTACGTTTAAGTATGAATGCGATAGGTTATTGGAAATATATATTTTTTGGCTAGCTGACCAATTAATCATAGGGAATTAAGAGAAGCTTTTGGCCGGCTAGGCATGAAATCTCCTTTGTTAGAAGAAAGTAAACTATTTTGATAATCCCCTGGATTAAGAGATGACCAATGGGTTGCCCTAACAATTACAACGCCGATACATCATATCTGTCCAATATATCTCATAGGATGAAACTATCTTTGGGAGCTAACCACAAAGAACGTTTATCAAAAACACCAAAATCTGATGTCATCCCTGGTGGAAAAGCTGAACATGGATATATGATATTTGCCATATATCACCTTGTAAGAGCCTTAAACATGGTTTCCACTAAAATTAAATTCTTAATTTCCTGGCTTTTGCAGGTTTTTGGAATAAATTTTCACAAATTTATTAAAAATGTTTATATTATAAAATGTTAACAAAAATGTTCATGACATGTACTTCAATACGCCCTTTTTGGGGAGCAAAATAATCAATGATTTGAGATTATGTAAAGTTAAGGTTAGCATTTAATCAGATGAAAACTTCCCTCACTTTCACAAAAAAATTGAAAATGTTCCTGTCTTTTCCTTGACTATTCCAGGTTTTTATACATCTCCGACAATTCCAGGTCAGTGGGAACCCTAACATATGGCCATAAATTGGCATCGTCATACATGGCAACTTTAAATAGAGAAATATATGGCTATATACATGTACATAGCCATACATGGATATAATATTTGATTTTCTACTGAAGACCATCATATTACTGCTCACTTTCCTTGTAGAAATATATTAAATGGTATTGTAAATAAAATTCTGTATTTAATATATGGAAATAAGAGCCTATCTGCAAATATCTTGACATACACTGTATATGGTCATATGAAAAATGTAAAACAGATGTACATGGATTTGGACATACATACTGTATACATTATGATTACATACTGTAGGTACATTTGTGGCCAATTTCTAGTCTAACCACATATGGGATAACGTCCATATATGGAATTATATCATTATACATGCATATTACATACATTTCCACAATTAAATTATAGTGCATTTCCAAATAACATCACTTAAGAAATTAGTATAAATATTTGCTTAGGGCATGACAAACCTCAATGTTTTTTGTACAGTGCAAAATAAATAATTACAAATACGATAATCTGATAAAAAATTTCACGGACTTTTCCATATTTAACATTTCCTGCCATCTACATACGTTTTTTTACCTAAGGTTCCCAAAGATTTGTTTGTATCATGTACAGTGTACATGCACTTTTAGATAAAAGCCAACATCAAAGATCAAAACTATTATTGGTCTCAAATTCCATGTCCATATTAAAATGAAAACCAGATTAAATATATATTATATTTATATAATAGAAGTTGAAAACCATCAGAAAATAGTATCATTATAATTGGTTAAACAGGTTTGTATCTACATTAAAATTATAACGATAAAAAAGGTAGAAAAACAAACTTACTTGATTTTTCAAGAAGCAAAGAATCTGGTCTTTGGCAAAACTGGACATTTTGCGTTCGCACTGCATTTAAAGGCATAACCTCTGATATTTCCTGCATCGAAACAAACATTTATTTTGTACTGAAAAAAATTCAATCTGCATGTCTGGGCTAAAAATTAACTGGATTTTAACATAAAAAGCAAAATATCAATCGGATTGAAAAAGTCACGATATTCAAATTAGATAAAATCTCAACTAGAATTACCCCAGAACTAAATTGGCAAACTCGAGTGGTACGGTATAGTCACTTTTAATTAATAAAAACATTGGGTGCAAATTAGCCTTAGGGAGAGTCTGCGCTATGTGTAAAGAGAAAAAAAAGACATACAAATGAGATAATTGTTGGTAAATTATGCTACATTTATTATCTTTCATTCCTCAGGCGAAAAAACTAGCAAAAAAAAACCCAACCGTGATTTGGTTGTATTTTTATAGCAGATTTAAAGATGATAAAAACACCAAGTGAGCTCCATAAACAGTTTTAATTCAAATTGCTTTATTATACTCAAAAATAGCATCAATTTATTTACATAAGAAATGTTGAATACGGATCAGATAAAGAAGGTAATAGGTATTTTACAAAATCCCTCTTAACATCATTGGTCTAAATTCGCGTAAATGAAAACGCTGAAAACAACACTATGGACTTAGAGCCACAGTTTAGGAATATATAGGTGAATATATTCACGTACGAAAATTACGTTATTTACACAAAATTTCATACAATCAACACTGGATTGTTGTTCAAGTGACCATACCGCTCCAAACGTAATTTTAATGTGGGTTTTTGATTGTGTGACGATATCAAATTATCGATTTTTATTCAAAAATCACGGCTCTAAAACCACGATTGTTATAAACAACACTACAGTATCATAAATCAAATAAAATCTAAACAGGATGTCAAGATAAAAGAGGCCTGTACAAAAATTCAACCAACTATTTAAGGAATGTTCAGCAGCTTATCAAAAACCTGTTCGTCTGAAATAAACTAATTATAGCAGAATTACATGTATATTCTGCTAGAATTTTCCTTAGCTAACGCTACGATAAATTTGCTATCACACCTTTCCATATGAAAAAAAATATCTGGAGAACATATTACAAATATATGCATTCATATATTAATAATACATGCTGCAATGACAAATATATTTGTAATATACACGTATTACAAATATACTGAAAAAATATACAAATATATCGGTAATATATTTTTAAATTTATATTAAATTAAAACGCTTAATTAAAATATTCTTCATTGTGAATATATTGAAAACAATGTATGAACTGCATTGTCCAATATTTTATTCTTTTTATAATTGATTAAAAAACCTCTTGAAACCGAATTATTTATATTCTAAATTTACACAAATAGCATACAAATTTTTGTTGTTGTTGTTGTTGTATATATATATACTCATATATGTTGTATATAATTAACGTATATTATTCATATATGAAATTTTTGTATATTTTTAATATATGGATAACATATTCTGAAAAAATATTCTCCATGATTCTTTTTTCC
>JAQIXS010003884.1:0-16762 GCA_034700785.1 Rossiulus vilnensis | reverse complement strand
CATAAAATGGGGTTACGTAAATATTAAGTCAATCATTATGGAGTGTAAAACAGTACAAAGCCACTCACTTTTCCTATACAATTGTACAAGAAGTAATTATGAACTGTTAGGACACCCTGTACGCTACATCTTTTTGTAAATGAATTTATTGTTCGCTGATTGGTTGAGACAAGAATGGTTGGCGGAATGCTTGCTTGATGAAAGAAAAAAAAACTGGTCGTCTATCATATCGTCACTTAATATCGCATCGATCGCCTGCTGTCCATCCAGTGGTCATCCAGCGGTCATCGCTACGATAACAAGAGACACAAATAGTATTTTCTCGTTTAAAGGCGTTATTTTCATCGAATTTCGTCCATTTTTATTTTAATGCTGTCTTTTAGTTTCGTTGGGATCGATTTCTCCTATTTTTATCGTCAATTTTTAACGGAAAATCGATTCGTTGAAACTGCGAACCACAAACATTGATCGCGGATCATCGTTAGCTATCTTACTTTCTTCCCATTTACTTCTTCAGAAATAAATTGAAAAAGAAGAAAAAATAATAATGATAATAACAAAATGTCTCAATTTGAACGAACATCGATTGTTGTTGAAAATGGACGTCGCTGAATGACCTAAAGCAATCTGGGCTAATTGAAGAAAAAGGCAAGGAAAAATAAATATATATATAAAAATAAAAGTAAATCAGAAAGAAAAAAAAGTTATCGAAAAATAGACACAACGAGAAGAAAATGGCCACTGCAGCCGAGCGAGAGAATCGTTTATTATTTGGGACGAAAATGACCATCGAGATGGAATTGCCTGGCCGTTTGACCGGAAGTGGACAGTCTTCTTCACTCTTAGGCCTACATTGCTTGAGCCAACTGGAATAAAAACTGACCTCCCTTCCGAACGACTCGCCCTGTATTATTATTATTATTATTATTATTGTGAAGGAAACAAAACGTAAATTTAAAATACTTGCTTTCAGATGATTTTGCCATTTATTGTCAATAAGTATTTCGTTAAATTAATAACAATATAGATACTACATGCATCGTTATATAAATGATAAAAATATGCAAACAACATTTTGGAAATGCAATTTGCGCGATTCTTTCATTTTATTGTAGTTTATCAGAAATTTTAGCAAATTTTTTTTGTAAAACGAGGCTAGTAAAATAGATCCGTACATTAAGTGCTTGTATTGGTCATCATTTAAGCCTGTATTAAATTCAATTTAACTTAGGACCCCAACTGTCAGCAAAGCTGTGCCATGTGGCAGGGGGTGTTACCCATAAAACCATGTTTAATTATTAATGATTAATAACTATTGTTAATGAATATTTAATAATAAGTAATTATTGTAGTTTTAATCACATAAATTCAAATCTATTATAAATTAATAACTAAACTCACTCAAACTTATTACAAGTAAAATACAATTATAAATGACTTATATTGTTCTTTATAGCATTTAATTTAATCAGACATGAAACGGACGTTACGAATATTTATTAAAACTGCTGAATACTATTTATTAACCATGCATAAGTTGACGTGGCTTTTAAAAATAGCGTTTTAATTAAATGTTTCAGTTCGAATAAATGGACATTCCTGTTTTAACTTAAATATATATTAGATGCGTGTGAATTTGTTTTTAACTTATTTTGTTCTGAATTTGTCTGAAGGAGAAAATAAATTATTGGGATATCAAGTGCCGGATGTAGTTGAAAACATTTTCAAATGCTTTGATGTAGAAATCTTGTAAAAAAAAGTTTAATACGCTAATAATTTTAACGCGTTTAATAATCGTGTTAAAACTTAGTGTTGAAGGCTTATTTAAGGACTTTTATTGCAGATGCAAACATGGGCTTAAGGACCCTTCAGATGGGTTTTTGAACATTTTAATTTCGCCCCTGTTTTCCAACGCTCGCAATCGCATTTCGTCTTAAGCGTTATAAATGGTCGTCTTAGCGAGGGGATTAACCCCCTTAATTTGCTCCTGATTAATTCATTCGTTTATAAATCTTTCATCTCATATCTCCATCTTTTCAAACACGCCCTTAAGTGAATAAAAAGCTAAAGAACCCTTTTTAATTTCTCTTCGCCTCTCTTAATTCGCATTTCGAGTGGCTTAAAAGCACAATGGAGGAGAGAAGCGAAATCTTGCTCTTTCACGACGCCCTGCGCCTAATTAATTAGCTCTGAATTAATCACCTGTTGTCGTCACAGCGTTCATTGAAAACACGGCTCAATGGCGGAGTCAAGGACAGCCCAAGAACTCATCGTAGAGGGAGGAGGAGAAGGAGGGCTTCTATCAACGACTAAGTCATTGCTGCCCCTAACTGTTGGCCGGTTGTAGTACGCCGATGTACGTTTGGTTTGCCGCACATCGAGAGACAGCACATCCAACAGTTTAGATTTGGTGCCAAACCGTAACGTATCAAGTGAGAAAAATCGACTTTTTTGAGAGAAAAAACTGCATTTTCATAAAAAATGTATAGATTGCAGTAATATGGAGGAGGAAAAAGGTTTAAATTAAAACCTGCCCCTAAAGTCTGGCCGATTGTCGTACACGGGTGTACGCTTGGTTTGCCGCATATCGAGGGGCAGCAGCACACCCCCTACAGTATATATTGGGTGCCAAACCATAACGTATCAAGTGTCCAAAATTAAATTTTCTAAAAGCAACATTTCGCTCAAACGATAACTAGTTCAGACGTTGTACACTGCTGACGGTTAATTACGAAAACAAACGAAAAGTAAGCGAAAGAATAGTTTTTGATAGACCTTTTTTTAATAACGTCGTAAGTGCCACACGTATTGCACCACCAGTGGACGTTTAAAACACCCTTTTTGGTAGCACGTAGGGCAGAAACGCGTTGACGTCATTTATTCCTTCATTTTGAAGTCCGCGTTTTAAAAACCAACTTCTGAAACATGTCACTTTTTTGGAATACTGACGTAATTCCATGGACCCAACGTTTAATTCCCTTTATTTACCTAGGGGTGTCCCGATTACTTCTTTGCCCCAACAGCAGGTGGGGAATGTCCCTCAACAATGCATTAAGCTGATTGTAATTAATGTTGTCTGGGCACTAATGACGTTATGGTTTGTCACCTTTCACGTTTGAATGATGTTTGGGTTACACATTGAGACAAACCAGTAAACGCTTTTAAAAAGTGGTTCGTTCGAAATCTGCCTTTTGAAAGGTTAATGAACATGTTAGGCTAAAATTGACCAGTGTCCAGTGGGTATTTTGGGTTTTCGACTCGATTTCTCTGCCCGTCCAGTCCAATGTCCGAATTTTTCTAAGGTGGACCATTTTGTGGCAGGTTGATTCTCGTTTGACCACTAATCTCGTCCGTTCGAACGCCGATTCGAGCGTCACGCGTCTGACCGCCGACCAGTGGTCAAGCGCGATGCACGCGTGGCTAGCCTCCGATCCTCTCGGCTAATGCGATTTTCTCGCGAGGAGTGGCGCTCGATCAACCGGAAGTGGGGAATGACCATAGAGGGCGCGGCGGCGGTTAGCCTCTTATCGGTCTGGTTGACCTCCTCTACGTTTTTCCCGTCATGCATTTCGCTTTAGGGGGCTTATGCTTGTTGTTAAGTGCGTGTTACGGGTTACGCTCCCCTGGATTTAACCGAAGATCCGTTCCAATTTACTTCAAAATGCATTGTTTCCACGCACTATACGCAGGACAATGGAATCACACAGTTTGGTATTGTTTCTAGTGACGTCAGAGTGCATACATAACCTAGACGTTTTGTTTTTTTTAAAAAAATATCCGACAGTAAAATAGTTAGATATTGTCTGAGTATTTTACTGGCAGAATTCATCTTATTAAGGTACTAGAGTAATAATAATAATAATTTTATTCCTTACCATTATATGAGACTACATTTATTAAATTCAATTCAACACAGTAACTATGTGGTAGGAGGGTGTAATCCATCAACCCGTGTTATTACACGTAATGTATGTATTTATTTACGTGATTAGATAAATAAATATTGGATAATTCTATTAGACAAAACTTCCATACTCTGCTGTATTTAGAGATTACGGGTGTAAGTTAAAACTCGGATAATGCGGAGGCTGTGACTACCTTCGAGGGTTGCTTATTCTAGATTCCACCTGTACTTTGGATGTCTAAAATTTCTCAAAATTTCCTATATTTTAATAAGTCAGTTTGAACAAATAACCAGATCATCAAATTCGTTCGACGATTTCTATTGTTTTTTTTTCTTTTGTTCCTAAGGATCTAACAACCATTTGCAAAAAAACATTAATAGGTATTCACATCCGGACTGAAATATTTTGGGGCAATTAAAAAAAACTACTTGAAGAGATCAAGATTATGAAAACTGATTGATCAGATATTTTTTAATATTTTTCAAATTGCTTTTCAAAATCCTGTCCTTTTTTATGTATTTTGCGTCTATAAACTTTTGGGTCCTAAACCTTTTAAATTCATTCCTTTTAGCACTTTTAAGTGATGCTCTAAAACCTGTTGTCTCTAAACCGTTTTCCCCGAGATAAGTTAAAACTATTCTCGTTTCAATTTCGACATGTTTTCGACACGTGGCTTACCAGTACAAAAGGGTGTAAATCCCGTTTTACACCTCGGATTTCTTGCGAGTGACGGAAGGGGTTGACCACTGGTCAGCCACAGCACTTTCTGCTTTTGCTTATTGGTAAGTAATTTCAAAAGCGTTCGTCTGATTTTTCTATTTCGGTCTAAATGGATTTTTGTGAGCTTTTTATTTTATCTTCTTACTTTTCATTTCATTTTATTCGTCGTCTATTATTCTGAAGAAAAAACAACAAAAAGAGCTTTTTAGAGAGAGACACCCAATCGCTAGGAGAAAAAAAAACAAGTGAAATCGATTGGCATGCGTTTGACCCACTCCTCAACCCCCTTAAACGAGGGCAGTCAGTGTAAGGGACCGGAAACCTCTGATCTTGGGCGCTTGGCTCGTTTTTCCCCAATTGCCTTCATTAATCACGACGCGGTTTTGGGTGAAGGCAGATGAATCCATTGTTTAAGCTAAACGACGTTAATTGACCCGGAAATTGACTTTTGGTCGAGTAGCCGAAGCGATGGAGCTAAAGAAATAGGGAAACCTTTTAGAAAAAAAAGATGTTTGACTCTCTACCAGTGATTTCCGATAGGTGGCGCTAAACGAAGGTCGCGTGAAACAAGGTCAAAATCACGTTTCAAGGGTTTGATCTGAATTAATTTTGGTTTATAACCTTGTGAATCCCAGGAATTTTGTTAATAATTATAAATATTCCTTTTTTTTTGTTTACCTCCCGTGATATAAAACAGTAGTATTTATTTTCCAATTTCATGAAGTTAACGAGAGAGAAAAAGAGCAAACGAAAATACATGGTATTGAATAATTTTCAATAAAGTAAAGTAAAAATAAATTGAATAAAAGTTTTCTTAATATTTTCAAAACATAATATAATCCTCGGGAACAAAGAACCTAGCCCATCCAAAGGTATTTAAGAAATTATTGCTTTAAAGCTTTTCACCTGAGAAACGAATTAACAAATTTAATCATATTAAGCGCTCTTTAATCGTTTAAATATTAAGTGTCGAAGACACGTATCATGATCAGATATGGCCGTATCTGGCCTACATATGGGGACGATGTCCGTATTAAATCCACGGGCTTTTTGTTTATAAACTTGATCAAAGGAACTAGTCTAACAAAACGTATTAAAAGATTGTTATTTGTTCAGCAAGTAAATGTCCAAATTAAAATCAGAATAGATAGTTTTCCAAAACGATTTATTGCTCTTTAAATTGTGCCTTATTTGATTAAAATTGTTAACTAGTTTCTCAGGTGAAAAGTTTTAAAGCAATTATTTCTTTGATACCACTGTGTTAGTTTTTTTGCTCCCAAGCGGTATATCATGTTTTGGAGAAATTGAGAAAACTTTTCTTTAATTTATTTTTAATAAATTTATTGAAAATTATTCAATACCAGGTTTTTTTGTTCTGTAAAGAATTATTTCTTTAATGTCTTAAAATGGGCTAGTTTCTTTGCTTTCAAGTGGTATATCATGTTTTGGAAATATTGAGACAATTTCTATTTAATTTATTTGTTTTTAATTGTTCAATACCAGGTATTATGTTTGCTCTTTTCACGTAAAGGTTATGGAATTTGAAAATAAAGACTACTGTTTATATTTCCGGACAAAAAAATTGGTTTATTCATGGTTATTCATTAGATTTAAAATGCAGTCTATTTATAGTTATCAAAAAATGTCGTGAATTCACAAAGTTATAAACCAAATTTCCTTTAGAGCCTTAAATGTATTTAAGCCCGATCTAAAAGGACGCCCATCATGCAAAAAAGAAAACTTACTTGCACATTTTTGCTTCAAATAGTGTACTTAGAATTGCTAAATTTATTTTCCCAAATCAATTATTTTTAAAAAAAAATTTCAAGATCGCCAAAAAGGCGGCTTCACCGCAATGAGGACTTGCATTGCGGGTTGCATAATTGTGTTTAAAATGTTTCGAATATTTTATGAATAAACCAATCATTTTGGCACTATAAATCTAAGCTGAAACTCTAGTAAAGGACCATTCCACATTACGCGAAGTAACTTTAAAAATTATAACAATTATTTGAAGCAAAAATGTAAGAGTATTTTTTTTGCATAGTGGGCATACTTTTGGCTTAGCCTTAAACTATACCATGACTGATGGACTATTTCAATGTTACGGAAGTGGTCACGGTGTTACCATGACGACCGATTTGTCCCGTAGCTAGTAGAGAGACTAAATTCTCTCCAAATGAAAACGATCTGATCTGAAAATTTGAGGGGGTAGGGGTTGGCTAGTTGCACAATTCTTAGCATGTCCAGGATCGTTCAAGGGGGATCCTCCATTCAGCAAGACTCTCCATTGTTTTCGATCCTCTGCCCAAACAGGGAGGTCGTTGTGTGTCCTCTCCCCACCTCCTTTCCCTTCCCCTAAAAAGTAACAACCTCAGTCGGAAACTAATCTTACTTAAGGTCTGACCCTCGTCGTCTTATTTTTTTTTGTCCCTGGGGGGCGCTGCTGCACCCTCTAAGGTCCCCCTCAGGTGGGGATTTGCGACCCTGGTCGTTTACTCCGACGCCCAACCGAAATCCGCGGAATAATCATGGAGGGATTTCGAAACCAATATGCCCTAGCAAAGCCTTTAATCTCACGGACATTTGGTATCGGAAAATGTTAAGGGGGGTGGGAGCACGCAATTGGCAGCGCCCTCTTTCGTCGCCTTCTATTGCTAAATCTACGACGGTGTTACATTAACGTAGATTCAAGAAAATGCTCATCAGGGGTTATCATATTTGGACTGCTCTGGAGAGGTTTCTAGTTGAGGATTTTTTTTTTAAAAAATGCAGTTTACCCTGGTGTAACGATCAGTACAAATATACTGATATTAGTAAAAAAAAATGTAGTGACATCACTAACCATACTGATATTAGTAGTCTCATAAAGCACTAATATACTGATATCACTGAGCATACTGAAATCAGCAATCACAAAAACCAGCACAGAATCATACTGGCATCAGTGTTAAATCATACTGATATCAGTAGAGAATCACATACTGATCTTTCCTCCAAGGTAACTGCATATACACGTACGTGTAGAACTTGTTATTGGATGATACTATGGTTGTAAAATACAACAAGTTGTAAAACATTTTTCATCTCCTTGTTTTTAACGGCATCAAAACTTTGTTGTTTGTTTATAACTACAAAAGTTATGCAACTTGTTTTCATCGTTCCCGACACCTGATGAATAACATATAACGAGAAAAATGTTAGTATCATTACGTTACACAACGTTTTTTTGTTGTTTCTTCTTTTTTTTATTTTTTTGAACAAGTTTCCAAACAAGTAGACTCGCCTTATCGATGCATTTTGGGTGCCAAAAACTAAAACTAAAACGGCAACAATGAAAATCTCCGATGCACACAGTGTGTGTGTGTGTATATATAAGGAGTGCAATAAAAATCCGGCCCACGTGATCCCTCGGGGGAGTCGTAGTTAGTCATTGACGCCGTTTAGCTAGCATTTATGCTAATTCTTGTATTCACAATTCGTCATGAAAACCCAGGGCTTTCGTTTGTCCCTAGGGGAATTCCCGTCCTACGGGATGAAACTTCAATTATCAAATTGCCGAGCATTTAATTAAAACATTAGTCAACCCCCTAGCCTTAGGGCTTGGCACGACACTTCACCCTATTGCATAAATTAAAGCCAGTGGGGCTAATGCGACGATTAACCAACGATCTTGGACATCCCAAGAGTGAGGGAGGGGGGAGGAGTTGTAAATGTCCTCATCGTAACGTGTTTCTTCGAGTAGGTTTCGATTAATCATTAACTGCATACTGTACTATTTTTTCATATATATATTTTGCATTTTTTTTGTTCAAGGAATACACACGTATATTAAACTCGTATTGCTACGTAGTACTTTGGGACAAAAATTGTGACAGCAAAATCTAAATCCAAAAAGATTAGAAGTTTTGCATTTAGAACCAATGTAATATTATATGACCAATAAAATCAACGGCCTCAGGGCCTATCGATTCAGCAAAAAAAAATGCAATATTAAATAATGTTGAAAAAATACGTAATTTCAGCACGAGAAATACCTCGTTTCGTTCTGAATTTTGATGAATGATTGCTATTATATTTACCATAATCAAAACATACTTTTTGTTCAATTGTTTGGTAACCACAATTAATACGTTTTCAGTTTTAAACCCTTGTTTTCTGCCCATTGTTCTGTTAAAGGCCGGTTCACCATTTCAAGTTAAATGAAAGGTTAGATAAGCCGGATTTAACTATAACCACAAGTTAACTTAAGGGTTAATAGATTTTTGTTGCACCATTTTACGATAGGGATTTTTAACACAAGGCAGGTTTCTGGGAAAATTGTATTATATTACAAACTTTAGGTTAACTCTGTGTATTTGGTGGGTTAACCTTAACTTATGGTTAAGAATGTAACCTGCTGTGACGCGATGCTTTTCCTCGGTTAACTAGTGGTTAACCTTGGGTTTGGCTTTACTTTTGATGGTGCAACCGGCCCTAAGAAGACAAATAAATTTTTTGGAACGACTACTTTTGTAAAAAAAAAAGACTTTAGATTGTTTGTTTATAAAATTTAATTACCTTTGACTCGAGTAGCTTTGCTGAATGCAGTTAAGAATCATATAAAACATAGCACGTTTTCATAATGTAGTTGTTACCAAATTAATTTCCATAAAAGGATGGCTCCTCCCCTCTAGTAAATATTTGCAATAATTACACATCTTGCAACCATGTATGCGTTCAAATTAAATTTTCGACATTTTCTACGCCAAGTTTCGATTTATTTTATAATTATAATGCTTATAAATGAGGTATCACCTTATATGTAGAATCGAGCGCCACCTAGCGGGCTGCACGTAAAGCAGGTGGTCGTAAAATGATCTTAATAGGGGAGGGGGGTTTTGGGGGCGGAAAAGATGGCGTCTTATTAATCGCCATTTTTGACGTGTTTATTAGCTCGTTTCCACCAAAGTTTGCGTCCAAATTATAATATTGCATTTAAAGATAAGAGCTGATGGTATTAATTACCGGCAAAAAAACGTTGACAGTTTCCTATTATAAATTGGTTTTATGCCTGGCCCTAGTAGTCGCGCCTTGGAAATAAGGCCCTTTAACTCCATCCAAGTTCCCTTCTTCCCCCTTAGCTAATTACTCGTATATCTTTGCCATCGATCGAACCGCCGTTTGTTTAACGGAAGTGCTGTTTAAACCTCAATTAGCGAAGTTTTATGGAGCGCCGTAGATGCTTTTAGCGCCAAAAACCTCGTAAAAATAAAGGTAGAGAAGAAAACCAGCTTTTATCATCGTAAATAAGAAAAAGGCCGTTGATGAAGATGACGTCATACGATTAAATTAAAGGCCCGATGAAATTAAAGGCTAGTTAAAACATTGCTATGAAAATCCAGCATCTAAAACACGGTTTCCCCTGGAGAAAAGATCAGCATGTGATTCTCTATTAATATCAGTATGATTTCATACTGATGTCAATCATGTCAGTATAATCTTGGGCGTACCAGTGTTATTCTATACTGATATCATATACATGTATATATTGGTTTTGGGACTGCTGATATCAATATGCTTAATGATATCAGTATTATAGTGGTTTTTGGGACTACTGATGTCAGTATGGTTAGTGATATCACTCATTTGGGATTCACTCATTTGGTCTGAGGCTATAGCATTTCATTTACTAAAGTTATAAGGAATAATTGGATCGTCCTAAAACTTTTGTCAGCCACTGCATGGACGCAATGTAACATGCAACACTTATCCACCGCCAGAGGTAGCTGCCGTTCGTCGTACCACTTGACTATGGCATAGATGGCGCTGCCTGTCGAGCTAAATTGAGACGAAACTTAAGAAATGTTGCTCGCAGACTATTGGCTCCTCTTGACTTATCGCTTCTTTATCTTCGCTAAAATAAAAAAAAATAAAAAAATGAGAAAGATTTGGAAACTTGAGATAAAAGTTGGACGCGACGTATTTCACGGTTAGGGAAGTGTATTTTGGTTATGAAGGGAGATTGCGCGTGTTGGTCAATGGATTTTTATTAAGGGTCAAGATTGCGAAAGGAGCTGTTTATTTTCATCTCTGGGCTAAGCTTAGTGTAACTCATGTTGTCAAACATCTGCTTCCAGCTTAGCTTTTTGTGTTTCGTCCAGTCGCCATGGCTTAATGCCATTGCTAGTCCTTATTTCAAAACGAAATCTTGGGACGATCTTGGTGCCAAAATCGATATCAGCACTGGTTGTTTTTTTTCCCCAACGCTATCTGGTTATAAATTTCTGTCAACGCCATGCGATAGCATAGCTATGAAGAAATGCAAAATGCAGAAGGTCTATCAACATACACCAACGTATGAGATTAAAGAAGCCCTTTTACTTGTTAATCTCTTCATCACGGAATACCGATAAGAAATCAGTTTAAATAACTGATGAAATTTATTGGTCAGAAATTAAAACGTTACTTCAGTAGTTTGATAAAAACTTTTGATATTTGCAAGTTAAAACATGTCTTAAAATCTACCATGTTTTGAACTTGTTAGATCGTATAAAACTAGTGATTGTGACATGTTAACTGTTTCTTCCTACAATCATGGACAGTTTAAATAATTTTAACAATTTTAACAATGCAAAAACGTTTTATGAAAATTAAAGAATTTAAAACTTTTGAAAGTTATCGACGTCCAATCTAACAAACAATTAATAATATAACTTGGAAATTGAAAAAAAAAGAAATCAGTTTAAATAATTAGGGTAAAATATTTCCTTGAAAGTTTGTTACATGTTCAGAAATACTTGAAACTAATGAAAACAGCATTATCGAAATGTCAAAAAAAAATATTGGTAAGAAATTAAACCGTTGCTTCAACTGTTTGACAAAGTTTTGATGTTATTAAATTAAAACATGTTCGATTTTAGGACATGTCTTGAACATGTTAGATCGTACAAAATTTTACAATTTTTTAAACAATTTAATCAATACAGAAACGTGCTATGACAATTGTCGAATTTAAAACTTTGGAAAGTTATCGGCATTTGATCTAACTAGCAATTTATAATAGAACGCATTCTGCTTTAAAAATCTATTTCGCATTGTTAAATTAACAATGTTTGTAAGTTAAATATAGAAGAATTTAACGTTCCATGTCTGCTTTTAAGTTGTTGTGATTAAAAGATAAGGAATATTTTACAAAAATGTTAGCCAACGTGTTCGTGTGAACGCTCGTTGGTAAAAATGCGTGGTTTGAAATACTTTTTGATCAATTAATTGTATCGTGATAACGTTTTACCATTACTGGTATCGACTTTTTAAAGTTTATTTTCTCGCTCGTGTCGTAATTTTAAACTGGAAGGCGTTTTCGATTGATTTTTCCATTTCCGCTCCGGAAGTCCTTAGAGAATTCAACACTCTTCGTTTCTTAATAGGACCAGCGTGGAGTTAAAATGGACAATTAAACAGAGTCAGAGCTCATTAATTACGAGCTTGTTTCCGCGAAAATCGATTATCGTTAAAAACGTGCTCAGCAAAATGGCGCCTAGAAGGCGGACGATGCGCCCAGCTCATTATCAAAGCAACATTTGCGGAAAATAAAACGAAAAATACGTGTACCAAATAAAACTTGCATTTTTAATTGTTTTTGGAAATTGTTCTGTCAATGAAAACGATTCAGCATTAAATAACTTCACGTACTTGATCTAAATTGCGCGCATCTTCGCCAAATCTCATTAATTTTTTTTCTAAATCTATTAAGACTTATTTAATTGTTATGAAAATTGTTTTGCCCAACGAAAATAATTCAACGTTGAATAACTTCACACGTCCTTGATCAAAATTGCACGCATCTCCGCAAAATCTCATCAAATTTCTCGAAATCGGTTTTTTTTTCTTCTTTTTTAAAATAAAATGTTTTGATTAAGTTTACGAAATACGTTACTACACATGTTTAACTCGTTTGTCTCGAAAAAAAATATAAATACTCGTGCGTGTAAATTAAAATACGATAGATTTTATCAGAAATTGTGCCATATTTTTCTCCCAGATATATGTCAAGACTATACATGTATCTCGCAGCAGAATGTCAGACGGAATCTCGAGTATTTAATGAATAGTGGATTTCGTACAAAACTTTTCTAAAAATTAACGAAATTTGCATTTTGCAATCAAGCGGTCCACTCGAATTGAATGTAGAATTTAATTAGTAAGATGACCACTCGCTGAAAAGCCTGGAATGATCAGTCACGTGTTAAATACTCTAGAATCAAGACGATGCGTGTGATGACCGGTGAAATTCGGACCTAGGCGAAACGACAATGCATGGACAGTGGTCAGTTTGACTTAATTATTTCATCGCCAACGAGGTGACCATCGCTACCTCGCTTTTCGAGTGGTCATCTACAGGTCACTCGTCCGAAGAATTATCGCTTAAATCAACACGGCTTTGCTTCTAATCAATTTCGGACGGACATTTATTTCCCAGGCGCACCAACGAAAGGTAAATACTGTTCGTGTAAGCAGAAATTGAAATAGGAACAATAATAAGGCATTAATTCAAATCATAATATTAATATGCTTTGGAAAGTCAGGACAGGAATGAGCACCTAGTTTCGGCCATCTTCGCTGAAGATGAGACCAACCCAGTCAATTGTATTATTTTTTTTAAAACTAATCTCGTTTCCGTATTTCAATTAAAGACCGATGTATTCATGGCTGTGATCCCTGGCTTGACTGATCAGGTTTTTTTTAGGTGTAGTGGACAGGGTGATGACAAATACAATTTTTTTTGCTCCTGTCCAGGATGATGTATGGGGGCTCTGCTAATTCATCAATCCGAATGATGAATCCTCGCTCGTTGTTGGCTGGTTTTGCGTGAAAACGAGCGAAATGCTGCTCGTTTCACGCTCCGATTAACGACGTTCTTACGTCCACCGGAAATGCTTTCTGGTCATTCGGTCGAGTCGTCCTAGTCCTAGTCAACAAGCTCTTCAATCGGTCAGTTTTTTTTTGCGACGCCAACAATATCCATTTATTAACTTCAATTTGTGAACCACAATTGGTGTTTTCTCCCAATACTACGACAAGATGGCGCCTGTAGGTATGCGTTCACGAGGCTCGGGTCATAGGAAGTGGGCTTCCGACATTGGCGCCATCTATGATCCAATCTAGGAAAGTCTTTCACCCAACCTTCACTTCATTGCAATCCACTCGGTGCCCTGTTGTCAGAGTAGGCCTAACTGAAATTAACGTTTAGAGGGTGAGGAGCTAGGAGAGAAGGCAATCGTCAACTCAACTCGGTGCCCTAGTCAGCAAGAAAATGGCACGTGGTAGGGGGTGTAATCCATCAACCTACAGTGTATTTTATCATTCTTTTTACTATGATTCTGTTAACTTAGGGCTATCCTTCGCAAGAGAATTCGAGAGATTCAAAGTCTAATGGCATGCAAGAAATAAGACCAATAGTATGGATTGCTCGATTTCCATGAGTGAAAAATGTGAGGTTTTACCACCACGGTGGTTTCGTTCAAAGATTTCCTCCACCAAATCAGTATTCCCAGACAAAGTGAATTTTCCAAATAGTCCCATGCTTTTCAGTCTTCTGCTTTGATTGCAGTGTCTCCCACTGGAGATCTTTGATCATTTTGGGGAATTTGTTTATTCCTAGAAGTTTTCTGTTGAATGCCCGACATACATGTACGTTTTGGTCATCCGGTCAAGGCCTCCTAGTCTCTTCAACACGTTTTTCGCTCGGTCAGTTGTTATGGTGCCAGAACAAAAAACCATTTATTAACTTCACTTTATGAATCACATTCCCGAAGAAATGGCCTTCTATACCCAGCGGATTATACAATGTGTATGCCCCGCAACAGTTTTTATACGTGTACTTATATATTCCATGGGGTGGTTGTGGTCCGTATGCTCACGCTCGTTAGGGTTAATCTGATGTGCAAATTAGAAGATGCGCTGCTATTTGTATAACTTTTATATAACTGAATCTCGTAATGGTGCGTGGTGTGGAAGGCCACTTCTTTCATCATGCAACATAATGTTTCTGGCAGATTATAAGGTTCGAGATCTAAAGATTACAACAACATTCGGGATACTTACGCGCATTTTTACGGCAACAACCTTATACTTTAAAATAGTCCATTACGAAAGCGCGTTATTTGACAATGTCATGCAGCCGCCTGTTTTTAGCTTTCATAATTTCGTTTTTTTTCATTTCTTTTTTCATAATTCATTTTAAAAATAATTGGTGAAAATAATGCGATAGAATGCAGCTGAAATATAGAACGTCTCGTGGCGTTCCAAAATGGAACGTAATTTGAAATCTGTTCTAAGAAATAAAACGTTCCATTTTTTTATATTCTATTCTGAAAGCGCGTTAATTCTATAAAGCACTTTTTTTTCTTATAAAGTGAAAATTAAACCAAAATTTATTTTCTGAGCCCATCGAGAAAATCTTTCCCTCAAGTACCGGTGGTAAGTATAATAATACTTGGGTGGCGCATAACTGTTCGCTTGGACGAGCGATGGCGTCTTTTTAATTGCGACGCGAGGTGTTTGTTCTTGGATGTCATCGAGTTGAAAGCCAATATTGACGAAAGCTGTTGCGAGATTAAAAGCACCCCCATTACTCCGCGTAAACCCTTTAATTCCGGCGTGTTACGTTTTAATTCAATTAGCGGCTTAATCGACGACGATTGTTCGGGGAAATTTCCATCCCGAGGTCTAGATATACGGGGTACTTAACGACCACGGGCAGCGCCAGCATTGGCTCGCTATTCTTGACAGGAAGCGCAGTGGCGCTGCGATCGATTGCGCCATTTTGATCCGGGATTTAAGTATTATCATAGTATTATAAATGTTTCTCCACTGGGGAAGGAGGAGGATGGAAAGGGTGAAACATTTCTACTCTTTAGTGACTGCTCTCCATATTTTACCTAACCTAGATTAAGAAATTCAATTCGTCGGTGATGTTGGTGCCCACCCAGATGCGGTGGTACTCACGGAAATAAATCGGGTTGGTGATTCACATCCCTTAGGTCTACCGCATAAATTTTTCCATATTTCACCTTAAAATATTTTTATTGCTAAACTTATTTTAGCAGGATTGGTCGTCCACTAGGGCCTGCGTTATGTTTTATAACTTGAAAACGTCCCGTTTATTTACAACAACAAAAAATAAAAAATACCGTATTCACTCGAATACTTTTATACACACAAAAAACCCGACTGAAATTGGGGTGCTTCTTAAATTCATGTGAAAATCAAATGCCAACTTGTTATGAGGAGGGATCGTAAAACATGAAACAACCATTTTTCTAACATCTTTGATAAGAAATGTGGGGGGAAAGCAGCATTAAATTTAAACTGCATTTATACGCAGAGGCAAACTGAAACTGCATTCTAACAGCTTTATATATCAGCCATACAAGTGTCAAAAAACGAAGTGCGTCTTAGATTTAAGTATTATTTTTTTCTAAAATTTCACCCTGGGGTGAATTTTCGAAAAAAAATAAGTACATTTAAAAAAGAATCACGTACTATACTTGTTGTCAGAGGTCGTTTATTTATTTTTAATCTAAATGTTTATAAATGAAAATAAAAAACTAATAACGCAGATTCAAGAGGACGACCAATTATACTCGCTATTAAATACATTTAGCAATTATTACAAGTATTTCAAACCAATGTGGGAGTTTTTTTTTTTACCGTTGTCGACATCCCTTAGGTTCAGACGTTTGGTTGAAAAATCAACAATTAACACTCGAACGCACGTAGGATCTTCACCCTTCTGGTACGAATTACATTTTATAGTTAGTGAATAAGATATAGCTGAAAAAAGTATGCATATGATCGTATGAAATGAAGTAGAATCCTTCCACTAGTATCGATAGAGGGCGCAACTATAAGAGTCAACTCTCCTCTGTTGCACTCCTATGTATGCCCGCCAGCTTAGTCAGTGGGTTGGACTCCTCGTGAACGCTTCCTCTGCCTCGAGGAAGCCAGGGATCGGGTCCCGATCGGATTAGGTGCTCCGAGGAGAAGCTAGGTGCGAGGGTGCAAGCGCCCGCTCAAGTGGAGTGACCCCCCAACTAGGGGTCGCCCAAGGATGGGCAGATCGGGCCAGGGCGATCGGGAGGTGAAGGGGACTT
>JAQIXS010003883.1:0-16765 GCA_034700785.1 Rossiulus vilnensis | reverse complement strand
TAATCTGTCCACCAGAGACATCTTCCAGCAGAGAGAAAACCACACTAATGCCCAACAGATGGCACATGTATTGTATGGAGCTACATTAGTTTTGGACAGAATAGCTCTCTAAAGAAGGACGTTTTGGAGTGTCCACAAATAATGTAACGCACGAGAAGGTATCAACATTTGTGACAAAGAGGGAGGGTGGCTTCCTGGTTGTGTTATGTCACACCGAGAGCATTAATCTTTAAAGCTTTTGGGAGAATAGCCTATTGGTTATTTTTTGCAAGGATGTTTTGGTGTTATTACAAAAAGGCTGATTTTTCACAGTTCACAGATCACAGATAAGTTCAGTCGAATTAATTAGATGGTGTTTGTAGTTGTATTTGTTTTAGTTCTGTTCATTTATTTGTGATCACGTGTTGCAGGCTGGACTAGGTGTTCCTCCAGTCTGCATCACAAAATACATAACAGCACATATGTTTCTAGAGCTACAACAAACAAAACAAATATAATTGTAAACACATCTATGTACGCACTCAGTGAGAACGACCTTAATTGTCAATCCAATTTATATTGAAAAAACAGCACTAATAAAAACATATCCTCAAATTTCTCTGGTAATGCTGGAAAAATAACCTTATGGGAAAAATAATCCAGGGTATCCCATGTGATATATACCAAAATTGCCGGTGTGATCATCGAAAACGCTTGCACGATATTGGTCTTCAGATCTTCCAGAGATATAGGATGTTTGAAATAGTGTATTTTTTTTTAGTAAAATCCCATACTAAACAATCAAGGGGAGTGAGATCAGGGGAGTAGGGGCCATAAGAAAGGCCCATCTCATCCTTTGTTGTCTTGTTGTGCCAATAGTGATGCCAACATAAATGCTGACATTCACTACGGCATTATGCCATATTTCATCAGTATCAGAGATATAGCAGAACTTTTGGAAGGCCCTGTATGTATCAGAGCCGCTCCACCTATTGACAAACGCGTGGCTATCGTGGGGCTTCCTGTTTGGCACATGGTGCATGGGCTTCCAGTGGCTTCCTCGCGTTGTCGTGCCGGGCGTAATTTCGCTGCCTGCGGGAGCCCATGGCCAGAAAGTGCTTATCAATCAATTTCTGTTTGTGGCTGACAACACAATCAATTCGCATGTTTTAATGAGCGGCTTTTTGCGCTTGGAAATCCATCACCGGTGCCCCTGGTGGCAAACGGAATCGTGACACTAATCCTGCGCCTGACACTTCAGTCGACGGATTAAGCGGCGATCAATTGGCATCCATTTGATCGTTTCAACCTAAGAAGGTGCCGACGGTGCTGCCGCCTGGTGCATGTTGCGCGCACAGAAGTGAAATTGCTTATCCTTCCCACATATAGGCCTACAAGTATAAAGGAAGGAGCGAGAAAAATTATCCAACTTAATGAGGTAAAACATCCCAACCATAATTTTTCTTGGTGAAAAATGCTTGGACTAATATATTCATCCCTGTTATAGAGGTTTCCCTCTGCGGGATGGTATTATCTATCCCCCCAAATGCTAACTTCCTATGTGATAGAGTAGGGCATGACGGGCCTAAAATTGGGAGTGATCAAGTCTGTGATAGTAATCCGTCAAAGGATAAAAAGGTGTCATTTTTGGGGAGTCTTCGAAAGCACATCCAGAAGACGCATTTAAATGCCTTTTCAAGTTTACAGGCTTATTTAATTTATTGTAAATATTCCAGCACAGAAAAAGGAAGTGTCTGCTCTCAAACCTACTGGGATAAAAAAAAAACTGCAGCACAACGCCATGTCCGATCTCAATCACTGTCACCATGGACATAAATAAGCAATGTTTGGCATTAGCTCGCTATTCACTGTGGCACTAGGCATGAATAGAAATCCAAACCAAAATCAAAAATCATAACCGATCACAATCACTGCCACTGCCAGAAGCTGAGGCCCCTCACGCTGACAGAACTCTTTCGGAATCAGCATCACTATGGCTGTCATTATCAACAGAGAAAGCACGTTTCTCACTGGCACATCACGGTGCTTTAAGTGGCCCTAAACGTACCATTTAAATGAAAAACTGCCCGTGATAATTTGCCAACTGAAAGGCCGGGCTGTCAACAAAACAAGAGCCAATCACAATCACTGTCGCTGCAAGAAACACGAGCGTCACTGTCACGGAATGATCATGCATCTTTCAGCGCTTTGGATGACAGTTGGACAACCAACAAACAAACAAAAAACGGCTTACAATTCGCACGAGCAGTTTCGTTATCCATCAATGTTATCGACTGAAAAAACAAGCGAGTCGACAATCGCACTAACTGCTCCAACATCACTTCCAAATTCCCAATAATCCCTGCATCGATTGAAGGCCAATTAGCCACGTGACTGCCAGAGTAGCTCCATTCATTTGTACTTGGTCTGAACGATTTTTTATTCTCCACTGCAAATCGATCCCTCATTAGCAGCGCGGGGATGAGGAGCCCGAGAGTCTTCAGCCCCACACTTTGATAAATTATTAACGATTTATAAATGATCCCCTCCCCACAAAAATAATTCTGGATCCCCAGCTCATTAGTGCTGCAATGGTAACGTTTTTGTTTACAAAACTGCCTAGAGATGACAGGAGAAACCCAAGATTGGGCGATGGATTTGGGAGCCATTTGGATTACCAAATTGCATCCTGAAATATGAAATGAATATAAGTGGAAATATGGAGATCAGGAAACTGAGCACTGAAGGAAATATTCCTTCTGGCTGCAATTCTTGTTTGTCAATTACTATTATGGTAAACATAAAAATAAAGAAATATGAAACATGAAAGAAATACGAGTTATGTATGTACAAATGTCAAGGAGTTATTATGAGTTCAAGGATTATAGGTATGAGGGAGTTGAAACTCGGCCCTATACAGGGTGATCCAGAAATGAGGGACCCCTATAAATTGAATATGAGTGAGAATATTGAGCCCTGAGGGGAATAACCCTTCTGGCTGCAATTATTGTTTGTTAATTACCATTATGATAAAAACACAAAAATAAAGAAATATGAAACACGAGTAGTATTATGAAATGGATTGTGATTATGAAATATGATTGTGAAAATGCAAATGAGTAATTATGAGTTGAAGGATTATAGGTATGAGGGAGTTGAAACTCAGCCTTGGCAGGACACCTCATCATTGGCCATTACAGGAACATTAGTGGAAATTTCGCAAAAGATATAATGGCATTGAATAGGAAGTCGAACCTGGGAAAGTCAGGAATTTTATTTGCCTAAAGCTTTGGGAACCCTGTGGGTGGCTTCACTGCTCTGCTGTGCAGCTGTGCCCTCTTATGTGTGCAGAAATTTCGATAGAAATTCACAGTAACGTTTCTTAGTGCCAATTTAGCTGTTTTTAGACTATTATCGTCCTCCTCTAGAACGTTCTCATTGGAATTTTTGCTCTAACATTAACAGGTTAAGGGATAATTTGTTAATGGCCTTCAATTTCGATTCAATTTGATATTGACATCCTATTCAATACTTTTATCTCTTTTGGCATATTTCCACTGTCAAAATAAAACGGGTAGAAACCTCACTCATTATCAGAATTGGCAGATAACTTTGATAACAGTGAGATGGAATTCAGAAATTAATTCAAAGCTGACGTAGCTATGGCGCCATTAGGCGCTTAAAATTGTTTTCTAATTAATCTGATTGCAGACCTATTATGCGTTTAAATGGTTCTGACGAAATCGTTTTGGCGGAAATAAATGTTTAAAATTGATGTAATTGGCATAGATTTTGAATACATGTACTTTTCAAATCATTGCCAAAATATTCGCTAATTTGCTAAATTACTTTGAGACTATTGGAATATGTTGTTGCTCATGCAGCTGCTATTTGTATTTAATTTATACACTGTATAAAACTATTACCGTTCATACCCAAACATATAACAAACTACAATGTGTGTCACCTTAGAAACCGCGTTTTAAAAAAGGGAAAGAAAAACTAATATAGAAAAAAACCAAAAAAACAACAACAACCAACTGAGCCATAGTCGGATTAACAAAAGAATAAACTAAGCCAAAATCAAACAGATTCAGCTTCTAGTTTATACCTTCCAGAATAATGAAAGCTAACTCGATAATTGAAAAATGACTCGTGGGAACGGAAAGATTAGTCGCACAAAATACTCTTGCGTTGTATTGGTCCATCTGAACCATATACGAACATACATGTACATGACTTATTCCATATACATGTGTGGTTAGACCAGAAATTGGTCACAAGCCGATATACAGTATCTGGTCATAAATGTCCATTGCTATCCATAGAAGTCCATATTATGCTTTTAGATTCTTACATATGAAATATGTTACAAATATGTCTTTATGTCACCTGGAAAACTATCCAGTAGCTTATATTAAAGGTGAAGTTTTATTTATATTGACATGTACAAGTAATACATTCACTTAGGGGAAGTGAGCAATAATCGGATTGTCTTTAGTAGCTGGTGTAATATTTTCAAATATGGCTTTGTCTGCAGCCATATACACTGTATGGCTTTATCTAGAGAGAAGAAAAATCAAGGCACGAAGGGGGTATGTCCCTTCTGGCCGAAGTTTCGTTAGGTTTAAAAAAAAAAGATGAATTAAGATTTAGATACAGGGTTAGACGTGAAAGGGGGTTGGAACCCAGCCCTTGACAGGATGCCTTAAGTTGGCCTTTACGGGAGTTCCAATATTTGTTAGACATGGGTCATGAAAATGGAAATGGAGTACATGAATCCGGGAACCATTCAGGAACCAACAAACTGAAATTCGGATACCAGATACTTGCTTGGCAACGTTTAGTGCCAACAAACTGACGTCAGTGTTCTCAACAACATGACGTCATCGGAAGTAAGGCCTGCTAAACCAGCCAAATGACGTCATCTGGACAAACATCGCTACCCGTGATTTGACAGCGCTAGCAGGTGGGAAAGTACCTTGGCAGCTAACGAGATTTTTGAGGAAAATATTCCTGCTGTTGGTTCGCACATATTTGCCAAAACCTTATTTCCTTGCCGCTCGATATATCGATACACCGTACGAATCAAGATTCATCAACATTCTGCCTCCCCCTGAGTCCTTAAAATCTATTAGATCCGAAATTTGCGTTGCTATGGAACGCCGCGCCAAAGGCAAGCGGCTTATTTTTCGCATGTATCGTATTTTTAATACATAGTGCATTTCATTTCCGGTTCATCAAGCATTGGAATTTGGCGATGAGGATCGATAAAGTGGGCCACAAGCTGCGTGGAAGCAAAGGGCCGCTGAACAAGCAGTCGTTTTTGTGACGTCATTATTTCGGTTCTGAAGCGCAGATGCAAGGCCTGACAACACTATCTCACTTCCGCTCTATCAGACATGCAGGGTCTGACGTTCACAGGGGATATTTTTCTCCAATATAAGCAAACAAAATCTATATCCGAAGTCAGGTTTATGAAATTGATTTTAATTTAAAAAAACTGATTAGTTTTCATTGAAATGGGGTCTTATCTGAAAAAAACAAAGTCTGGGTGGTTGATTGTTTGTTTGATTCGGGCAAATTGCTTCTAGATATTGATTTTTTGGGGAGAAGGGGGGTTGACTAGTTTACCCTAAAGCAAAACCAAACAAGCCCACGTTCACCAGCGATATTTGTCTTCAAAATGAGCAAACAAAACTATCTCCGAACTTTAGTGGACTAAAAAAATTATGGGTTTTTATATAAATGGCGTTTACCTGAAAAACGTACATCCGAAGCAAATATCGATCAAAAAAGCTAAAACAAATTGCAAAATAATTAATCATATCATGAGCGCATAATCCCTAGTTGCAGACATTTAATGACTTTTGTGAATGAAGTTTGTGTCTTGGGCAACACAACTTCACTTTCTGATATTTCTTAAATTCCCAGCTACAAATGCATGCGAGAGTGCAAAGAGTTCAACTGAATTGAATGTTAATTTTATTTGGTACATGTATATATAGGCTATGTAATGTTAAAATGACATATACATGTAAAATTGTATCACAATAAAATAAGCGAATATCATCCATGATAATTATACTGCAAATCGATTTCATTGGATAGATTTAGTAACGATATCAGGATTCATATTTAATGTATCCCCATTTTTCCAATTTACCTACATTTTCTCTATTATCACGATTATACATTTATTAGTTGCCTTGTCTATTAATAGCCATCTCTTTGAAGGGTGTCCGGGTAATAAGATTTTGAATTGGTGCTAACCATAACCAAAGAATAGTACAAGTGACAGTAAACATTTCAAGGACAAACTTGAAATTTGACAAGATGCGGTCATAAAGTTCATACATTCGGGTTGAAAGAATAAAGGAAACTGTTCAAATAGGACATACTAATTGATAAAGCTCTACGAAGAATCTGGCAGAGCGCTACATTTTTCTGAGCAATGTTTGATCGTTTGAGTGCACATGTTAATTACTTGCTACTCGATAAATAATTGCCAGTTTGATAATTAAATACTTCGGTGAAATATTTGCATGTGTATCAAGCATTGCTGAGCAAAATGTACACGTATCGCTCTGCAAGGTTCATACATGTATGTAGAGATTTACTAATAAGTGTGTGCAATTTGAACCGCTAATTATTTTTCGCTAATTAAACATGCTGTAGACCATTTTGAATGGAATAACTGCATTTGTTTGATGAGGCATGCTCAACAGCATTGCTTTCAATTATTACCTCCAAAATTGGCCACAGCATTGTTAATTGGATATGCAAGCGTGCACATATTACACAGAAGTATTTACTTAATCAAAAATTAAGAAGACCTCGCATTGCTTACTATTGTCTAAGTAATTTATTTATCGAGCGGTGCGAAGCACTTGAAAAGGTGATTACAGAGGTTGAAAACGTTTTATGCAAAAAAATATAGACTTCACAAAAGAAAAGTGTCCAACACGTCGTCCTGCAAGGTTCATGTGTAGAGATAGACTAATAAGTGTGTACAATTTGACCCGTTCCTATTTTGTCTACCCGAATGTATGAACTTCATGAACGCCCCTTGTACTATGAAGCAAAAGACTGGGGGAGCCTTTCGCAAATCCCAGTCGGGAAAATCAAGGAAAACGTCTGGTATAAGATTGAAAATAAAATTCAAGTACCGGTAATGGCGACTTATCATCAAAAAACAGTTGAAGAACAAGGAACATGACCTACTTTTCGAAATGTGCTAGAATAAGTGATCGGTCCCAGAATCGATTTTGATATCTATAATATATTATTCATATATGAAATTCGGCCAATGTTAGCATATTTTCAATATATGATAATATATTCTAAAGATGTATTCCGAATATAATTCATCTTTTTTTTCATATGGAACAGCACATGTACAAACATGCTTTGAAATTTGATTGCAGGTTTCAAAACGTGAGTGACTAGGACCAGTCCAAAAATGCTCAAGATCAGCTAGCGCCCCCAGTGACCCAAACGGGCATGAGGCAATTAAGCCAGCCCATCGATTGAAATGCGCAGGAACAAATCGCATTTTAATGAAGTCAAAGGGCCATCCACTTGCATCGTTGCACATCTCGCGTCCATTAACGTTACTAACATCATTAACTTGGTTTAACGTTCAAGCTTAATGCCTGGCGCACTAACTCGGTTATTAAGGCCTTTTAGGGTAATTGCTCTTCCAAAGGCGCTCGGCTTCACATCGATTCGAATTCAATTATTTTATGATACGAGAGAATTATATTTAATAATACATTCAGAATTGGGGTGCGGGATGAATTTACTGGTGTTCATATCCGCTCGCTGACAGACACCTTAATGGCCCGTTAAAGGCAAACTGCGAGAGAAGAAAACCGATTTGACAAACCATTGAACTTATTTATTAATCAGCCGTTAAACGCCGGTAATCAAATGCTCGGGGACCGCCCATCAAAAAGTCAACCTTTGACCCCTTACACCCCTCGAGTCCATCACGGGCTGTCCAGAAAGGGCATACATGTACATCGAAAAGTTGACATTTTGACCACTTAATTCCCTATTTCTATTCAAAATGACGTTGAATTTCAAGGAAAATAACGTCACTACCATATTTCTCTTAAAATTTAACAAAAAAAATTGTCTGTGTATTAGATCATTCGACCGTCATCAACCTTATAATTAAGCCCGACCCAAAACTATGCCATCCATGCAAAAAAATCACATTTTTGCTTCAACACTTGCGGTTGTTAAAGTCATATGGGTGTAAGTCAACTTTTCATATATATTTTTTTAAATTGGTACCGTGGTGCAATGCTTGCCTCTTAATTAATTTAAGGTTTACCTTGGGATTTGCTTAACTTTTGTGTGCAACTGGCCCTAAATGATTTTTTTTCCTGAGTTTTCTATAACTTTTTTATAATATAAATATGTTACGTTTATTTAAAATAAATGCAACAAACTTGTTTATAAAACCTGCAAACACAGGCATTGGAGACTGCATAACTTTGTTTTTATAAAGTTAATATCTGTATCTTAGTGGACAGCCAATTCTACACGGTAACAAACAAATGTAGCAATTATTGTAAGAATTTGAAGCAAAAGTTCAACATTTTTGCATGCTTGGAATCCTTTAGGGTCTACCTTAAGGGAAAAAATAACAAACTACATCATTTGGGGACGTTATTGTTAACGGATCGCTATGAGAAAAAAAAGACAACATCCAAGATTTATTTTCGACAGGCCGCCAAACTAGAAAAAAATACACTTCAGGCGCCAGGCGCTATCACAAATTTTCAAACCTGCCTAGACAGCATAAAAAATTGGTGAAATTTATAGCGATAAATAACGTCGATTAATCACACTTACCATCATCGCTGAAATCGTCCACTAGGATGATCTCCTTGATGAGGTGTTCAGGACTCCGGTTCAAGACACTGAAAAGAAACGATTCCAATGTCAATTAGGTTATCCCTTCAAAGCCGCAGTCCTTAAGAAAGTTTTTCCACTGCTTACAACACAAACTTGTTCCATTACTGAACTGTCCCATTCTTGATTACGAAGAAGTGTTTTTATTGGAATTCACGACAGTGGTCAAGTTATATATATATAATTTCGTTGGCGAGCGGTTCTCCAGTGGCGAAAACTATGCAGAAAACGATTGGAATTCTGCTAAACCTTGCCACAAAAAACAAAATCCAAAGCAAAGATTGTGGGGAGTAGCTGTGCTCAAAAGGCATCTATCTGTTCCAATAATCGCAATCGTTTAATATTTTCGCCTGCGGTTTTCGCTTCACTGTTCAGAGTTTACTGGTCAGCTGGTGATGGCTGCCGTCTGCAGTAATAAGATCAGTGACCTGCCTCCGGCAGACCGCAGGTTTAATTTATCCAGTGTCAGTGATAATGAATCCGGCCTAAATAGTTCAAGCATCAAACTGCTGTGGTCAGTCTCCCAGAGGCTCACATTATTGAGCATCGTGGGCGATAGCATCGGTGGTTTCATTTCGTGTTTATGTCTGACATTTTGCGCTGACCAGAGCCTTACTTTGGGATATTACTGTTCCCAGGATTCGTCCAAGGCTTCTAATCGATCCATTCTGAAAACGTGTAGCCTCGCTGACAACTATTATGCATATACCCCAGCCATTTTTCAGAAATAAAATATAGAAAATTTAGGATTATTTTCCAAAAATATTTAGCATTAAAGAGTTTGTTAAAACCCATGGGACGAAAGAAAAGAACATTTAATAACACTATTAGAGCTTTTATAGCTAAAATATAACGTAGTTTTACTTATGTGGCGAGTGCATTCGAGAGGTAAACGCGAATGTTGCCTATCGAGAGCTGAAATTTGCAAGTGGACATGGTAACAAAAGCTTTATTATGGATTTTAGAAATTTCTTCCCAAAAACTTGATGAAGAAATGCTTAAATATTTTAAAATGAAATTACAAAACATCGCTTTTTGCCTATACCGTCACAAAATGAAATCTGCTACATTAATAATTAAAGGCACACGCCATTGGCAAAATTTTTGTAAAAAGCATGTAATCAAAAATTAAGAAACTTAGCTATTATTTCTCAACAATTTATACTTGCTGATGAAAATTAATAGAATGCTACATGTAGGCGAAAGTAGGCCCATTAGAAAAAAAACCTAAACCATGAGTTGCACATTTTTATGCAAAGGATAAAGGAATGCCGTAGGCAAAAAGTTTCGAAAAATTATCAAAAGCAACGGATATTAGATCAAATTTCCTTTCACAGGCTTCTTACAACTTATAACAATTCCCACAAATTTATAAACAAAATGGAATCCGTCGTTACCACTCTGGAATGACTCCAACGAGGCGATTAAAGTAGCGAAAAGAACGAAAAGTGATGCTCACCTGACTATTGTCCTCAGCAGGGTGGATCTGGCTTCATTGTGGAAAGTGATGATGACACTGGTAGGCGGCAGATCGTCAGCGAATTTCTTCTCGTGGCACCTGTGGTCAAAAAATAACCGAGCGATTAATTAGAGGGGATCATTGGTATGGCGCCCTTATGTACTTAGCCATAAAACCCCCTGAACTTCCCAGGTTTCCCAGCTCAAACGATACATTATCCCCCTGACCTGTAAGGGGTTCCCTCATAGGCCAACAATAATTAAAAAGAGCCTGCCTTTGAACATAAATAATGTTTTAATCAGTTTATTAGGTTGATCAGCACAGGGAAGGAACGGGCAACAAAATTTTTTGAAAAATTACATTAATTGATGCAATGCCATAGGCAAAATAAATTGCATGTATGGATAATGGTCCATATTTCTCGACGAAAAACAGCTGTGGAATATCAAGATCGTTGTAGGCAAAATAATTAAAACCAAGATTACAAGGCATAGATTTTGACATAGAATTACATAGGAATATTAATAACTAATGGAACGCCAGAGACAATTTGTAAACAAAACATCCCAAATCATGGATTTCGGAGCAGATTTTCGCACAAACTTCGCTTTTAAATTTCATTAATTAAAGAAATGCCGTAGACGAAAAATGCCAAAATATTTTTTTACAAAATATGGATTTTGCCATACGAGTAGAATTCGCTAAATAATTTACAGCTATGTAATTCCCTGATTTTTTGAACACGTTTCAAAATTTCCCTGACTTTCCCAGTTTCTGTGGGAAAACTGTTAATGCTATAGCTGTTATAGATTATATCTACTGATAAGAAACGTATTCTGGAGTAGGTGCCATGTATTATCTAGCATTATGGCGCTGTACGAGGTGAGCGACCAAACCATGGTAATCGATAAATTTTCATTTTGTTCAAAGAAATCAATTGCTGTTGTAATAAGTCATATGTAGAGGGGACAATTGTACAACACCGAAACAAATAAATGAAAGTACCACAACAATGGACAATTAAACTCAAGTGTTCTATGAACATCTCATGCACCATAATTAGAACTACGAATGAAATCGTTTTTCTTTCAGAATTTTCAATGTTCTTCAATAAACAAATTGCAGAACATTGAAAATTGATTGATCAGACAAAGTAAAAGGACCTAGTAAAAGGAAGGGTGGCACAAGACCAACATCGATTGCAGCACCACCAAGCTTCCAATCTAACTTTCTCCAATGAACAGAACCTCATGAATGGAATATTCACTGATTATCTAAGTATTGGGCATACATGTACTAAATTATTCACCCCTCTGTATGCCCCAGTAAGCATATAATGGGGTGAATAATTCATGCACACCTACGATGAGTAAATGCGCTTTGGGAAAGAGCCCATACCTGCAATGTTTGCAATTTCAAAGTAGCTTCAGGTAAGCTTATAAATTAAGCTCCTACATGAACTTTCAATTCCCGAGAATATTTTTGGAAGCAAAATAATCTAAAAAAAATAATCCAAAATGGAAAGCGGCAAATTTTTTTTGGCTCATTAAAAAATAATAACAATAATGAATAAATTAAAACGAGATCAACTAAGTAGAATTCAAAATTTTATTAATGAAATAAATGTATACCAAAATAATGAAAAAAAAATATTACTGAACACAAAGAATGCATTTATAACGTTAAATTTGCATTTACCGTGCATATCACCTTCTGATTTTTCTATTTATTAGAAAATGATTACAAACTGACATAAAAACGTATGCGGCATAAACTTCAAAATCATTCCAGAAATAAAGATCATAAAATCCGTCAAATTTTGCAGTTGTTGTATTTGTTGTTGTAAAAACGAGGCGCTAAGGATTAAGGATATAATTGTTAATTAATAATTTAAGAAAAGTACGCATTGCCTGAAAGTGTAATTGAGAGATAATTAGGCATAACGCATTTATTGAAGGTGAGGCAGTAACAAACAAGATCCACAGGTATTGTGAAATTAAGAGCCCTTAACCACTGCAAGTTTTCAACAAAATGTTATTTAGCAATCCAAATGCTCGCTGCATGGGTGCTCTGAAATTTTGCACAAGGCTCCCACAAATCCAGCACCAAATTTAAATAACTCAAAAATAACGACGTAAGCAACTCTGGATGCCAATTATTAAAGATTTAGTTTTGTTTCTTTTGGATAGGTAACCAAAAGTGCCAATAAATTTCACTGTTTTCCCCACTCGAGCTATTTCGCCTCAGCCATATAAGGCATAAAAACGAAGTGCACGCAAAAGGTCTTCCGAATCACTTTAAGATCTTCTACGCATCCTAAACTTAAAAAATTTAACCACCGATAAATTTAGGCTAAATTGGCAATTAAGAGCGAGTAGATGTGAACGACTTAAAAGCGTGTGGGACTGTGGGATCATGAATAATTTGAGCGATGTGCCCGAGGGGCACCATACAGAAAACTACGCAATCTCTCGAGATCGAGCTATGCGCATTATTCATTTCGATTATTTTGAATCATTTCCGTGCACCTAGTTATGTTCACGTATGCGTATTAATCGAATTACTGTCATTCCGGCAAGCAAAGAGACACGTTCTTTGTTATTTACGCCTCAGCCCCGAGGAATTCGGGAATTCGGAAAACAGCGGAATTCGACTGAATACCTCGGGCGAAATTACTCCGGTAGGCCTTCATGCCATCCAAAACTGATGACACTTTAGAAAACTATTAACGCTATTTTTAAAGCTCATTTACCAAACGGCAAAATTACGATAAATTTGCGCTTTTCAGCGACTAAAATGCACCATCGTGGAAAAAAATGTCCCAGTCAAGTGCACATTGTAGTTCACATTCCCACTCAGAGCTGATGATGTCAAAGCCAACAATAAACAAAAAAATCGGAATTCTGCCTTTTGCACTATAAATAAATCCACAAAACCAAGATTCGGGATCTCTCGTTTTTATCTTCATAAAAACGACGAACTGAGATCATATTACAGAGGGTAAATAATACATATAGGCTTTAGCACATTTGCTTTGTATAGCAACAAGTGAATAAGGTATGCTCATCATGCCAAAAAATGCATTTATATTTCAAATATTGTGTAGAATTGGTCGTCTACTACATGTAGGTTCTGTTTATTTACTCCCCCTCCCATACATGTATTTACACACATGTATATATGCCCTGATCTAGCAGCCTCAATGTGTGTTTATAAACAGCATATGACGTCAATGTATATGCCCTGACCTAGCACCCACATAATACCCCACAGTATGGTTACTACCCCAAATTAATGAAAAGAGACATTGTTTTATGTGAAAAACAGAAACATGGATAAAAAAAAACAAGCACCTTTTCATGTTTATCTTCTGACGCAAACTGCCGACTTTTTTCCATCTCTTTTTCTTCGAGACATTTTGAAATCGTGTGAAATGTGTTATTCCTTAGCGGATGGTACATTTATAAAGGTAACTGAAGCAAAAAATGTGCGAGTAAATATATTTTAAGCCGGGAATTTCAGCACTACTTTGCTAAAGAAAGCAGTTTCGGCCCTAGCATATCTGCCGCTTTCCTTTCAAGGTTAAAAAATGTGCCACATTACGCTATAATCTTGCTAAAAATAGGTAAGCAGGAAAATAATTTTAAAGCTTGGACGACGGCATCTGCGAGGGCAACAAACAGGGCTTCGTTTTGTTTCATCTTATGTCCCGAGTTAACAGTTTTTTACATCTTGGTGCCATGGTGTTCATCTGGAAGTCATGCCACATCCGTGTAGAAATGAGCTAACATCTAGGTAGTACCATGTACATAGAAACTAAAGTGAGCTTGAATAACCCCAAAACAAATAGGCCTACATGTACATTTGAATTTATTAGCATCCCCAGATTGCATAATTCATGGACACGGTGTATTTAAAGTGAAGGTAAACAACTTCGTTAATTTATAATGAAATAAGGTCTATGTTGATGGCAAAAGATCAAGTGTAGCACACTTCCGATAGTTCATGATGAATTTCACTCTCAGCTCAGGCACACGAGAGAAGAACACTTTAAGTGGACAGGCCATCTGAGGTTATTCCCGATGGTTTCTATCGCTCTCAGCTCTCAAACGGACACCATTTTTCAGAATCAGCTAAAGTATTCACACTATTTGCTTACATTTAAATAGCCTCAGGTGGAAAAATTAAATGTGCACGTCATTCCATATATGGCCATACCTGTATATGTTTATGCATATTCACATATGCCCATACACTGTTTGGTCCATATATAAACTGCATGTGTTTACATTCTTTCATACTGTTTGACCATTTATGTCAACATATTTACTGTCTTCAATAGAAAATCGGATGTAGGCTAATACCATCAAATAAGCATACGTACAGGTGAGATCACATGTTCATTATAGCATTACTTACAACATGATTTAAGTGATATATAATTCAAAATATTACATAAAGTTAGATTCAAAATTACCAATATTACAGTCACAAGAAACAATATCCCAGGCAACATTAAGTACAGTAAAATGTTGAGTAAAATGATCTTAGTATGTAATGTTTCCATATATGACCACATTTTGCCATACAGGTTAGATTCATGTATACTGTACATACATGTCATAGTCCATTACATGCAGGCATATATGGTTTTATCTAATTAAGTCATGCTATGCATTCTCTATCTGTGTCAATATATAAGCAATCGTGTTGTCCCATATGGAAAAAATGACAATTTTATTGAATATTTACCAAAATTGGTCATGTTCCATACGTTAACAGTAAATTTTAATATATTTTAAATGACACGGATTTAAATTTTAAATATGTAGTTTATGTATGAAATAAATATTTGGAATGTATATATGGAAAATAAAACTTGAATGTATGCAATATATCTTAGAATTCCAATAAAAAAGCATTTTTACAGGAATCGAACCCAGGACTTATCCCAATTTGAGTTGAGTACTCCAATCCCTAAGCTATTAGGAATCTATACAAATTTTAGTTCAGTGTAAATATGTTATATTAATTTAAAACTATATTAAATATTTCCCCGTTAAATTCTTGTTTTGTTTTCATTATGTTTAGAATAAGAAATCTTTTAATTAAGTGTTTTGCATTGATTAGATATTTTCTGGATAATATCATAATAAATTTCAACAAAATGGTCCGAAAACATAATATGAATATATGTGTCTTTCTTATATATTTAACTAATATATATATGGCTTAACCGAGGGAAAGCAAGCAATCGGATTAACAGAGGTCTCGAGCAGACATACATAAAAAAAAATTTCCGATTGAGCTGCTGAGAAATTCGATTATCCGAGCTAGTCGTGGTCCCGACTACATCGAATAACCGAGCTTAAACTGTAATTTAATTGTAATATATTTAGAATACATACATGTATGCATATATTTTTAATATATTATCTGCATATTAATTTTAACGTGGGGTTATCTAAAGCGCTGCCAATATATGGCTCAAACCTAGTCAATTATGGCATATACAACCCCATATATGGCCAAATTTAATTTTTCTGCCAGGGTGGAACCCGGGGGCAGTGGGAATTTCTTGCCAAGCATCGATCTAGATACAATCATAGTACAATGAACAATTCTGAACCCACATGAAAGTTACTGAATGTTTTTAATTGCAGCTCCAGGCTCCATCATCTAACAAGTCTTGTCTGCGATTCGCCTGAAGAGCCGCATAATTAAAGACAGAAAGCACGATTCCACGGTCAATTAGCAAAAGCAGGCCACCATCACTATTGGTCGCTTGCTTGCGCAGCGCCCCTGGTGGCGTTTTTGGAAGCTGAAAAAGCTTCCAAGAACGTGGCTTGGCGACCCAGAGGATAGATGCGGAACACGAATCTGCCAGTAGGGCCCATCGATTTCCGAACTGGTAGGCCCTGGTAACGGAGTGCTTGAATAGAGCCCTGCGGTGCGTTTTCGTCTTGACGTTCACGCGACGCACGCCTCGGTGCTTCCGCCTTTAATATTTTCGGGGATCGGTAGACATTACGTTTTAACAAAATGTAAGTTAACAAAAGATTTCTAATTGAAAATAACAGTCCAACCCAGCAACAAACTAATGGAAAAGCCTAATGCTGGATTTAAGTTGATGCATTCGGTTGCGTGCAAGCGACTAGTCCCACCTCCCATGCATTGAAACCCCGCCCCCCGTGCAATGAAACGACGCCATTTTACCTTGCAAACAGAGTTTGATTTTTGCTCGGACATTGCATGCCTCCAGCCAATAGGAAAAGAGCGTACACGCTCCTTTTCCGAAAATTCAATTTAAAAATTTCAGCCAATCAAATTGCAGTGCATCACAAGCACTATGGGTGGAGTTTTACCCGGCCAAATTCAAACGTTGTTTTTGCCGATGGTGTC
>JAQIXS010003882.1:0-16769 GCA_034700785.1 Rossiulus vilnensis | reverse complement strand
GATAACACGCGTAGCACAAACAGTAATTGCTGAAATAGCCACTGACCACCAACACACAACACACACGGGAAAGACGATAAAACCCGATGTAAACGCGAGGGGCTAACATCTCTTAAAAATCGTGTACATCTGACTTCAAAAATTTCAGTGGGACTTCGATGATTTCAGTGATATTATCAGTGGGACTCCAAAGACTTCAGGCTAACATTCAATTCAGTGATTTCAATAACATCAAAGACTTCAGCAAGACTTCAACTAACGTGTTCACCTGACTTCAGAAGATGTTAGCCCCTCGTATAAACGGGACGTAACAAATCAGCATTCGTGCTGGTATGCAAATTTAGCTTGGTCCATGCAATGTCATAGATGGCCATGCATGTTTATAGTCCTGCTTGGAACTTTACCTGATAAATTCATGAAAAATTTTAGTCAAATTAGGCGCATTTTAAAGAGCAATAAATTGTTTACAACATTATGTGAAGTTGTGGAGAAATTCATGTACATTCTCTGGTGGAAAGATCAGTATATAGGCTATATTCTTATAGCCTATGCGGTGATAGTAGTTAGTGACATCAACTACATGTACGTATACTGATATTACTAGTCCAACAAACCACTATAATAGTGATATCACCAAGCATATTGATATCAGTAGTCCAAAAGAGCCACTAAAATGTTTTTGTCTTCCATGTCTAGTGTTATCAGTACAGAAACATTGATATCACTAATGTTATAGTGTTCAGTAGAGAATCAAATAATTATCTTTAAACCAATGTTTACCATGAATGGCCGCCATCTTGATTCCCAAATCCCAACTTCCTTTTTTCAAGGCTGGTTGATGCTCCAAAAGCGCATAGCTTTTGAAATCGTGATTTTCCATCAACCAAAATGCACAACGACCGATGTTTACCTCCCCCCTCAATCCTCCCTCGATTACACCTAATTATCTAAAGATCTTAAAGATTTAAGTCCGCATGAAGACGCTGACTGTCGCCCCTGGGGCTTCGTTCGCAATCGCAGATTGGCCTACATAGTTAAGATGACCCCAAGAAGAGCAAAGAACCCTAAAAATGAAGGGGAGCCTAGCTGCAATCTGCATGGCAAAGCACATCCCAAACACTCAAGACTCTCCTCGTTTAAAAGCCGTCAGGTTTTCATCCTCATGTCCTAAATTTTCAAAACCTTTTATAGTTTTTCTTTCGGTTTATTTCTGAGAACTACCTTCGGGCGCTTTCGTGTCAATGCCACTTTTTCAGAGAAGCGTCTTGGGCACGGTACGGACTCTTGTTGTGAGAAGTTTTAAAGTTTTACACCCGAAAATAATTAGGAGCGAGAGACTGGTACCTGCCGTCTTCGTCGGTGCAATAAACACGTTTCTAAAAAAGCAGCTGGCCCACTTTAACCATTTAAATAATACAAAAAAATAAATAAAAAATAAGAAAAGAAAAACACAGAACAAGGAGGAGAGCTGAGTAAAAAATTCATTTTTTTTCAATAACGAATACATGTACAGTGTATGTAGACTTTACATTTCTCAAACAGCAACCCGTTTTGCAGAACGTTTTTCAAAATTCACCCCCAACGAAGAAATCTTAATTAAAATCGAAACGAAAAATTCAATAGAGGCTATTTTAGAGCATTTAGATGATGAATGCTGGCCTAAAAAACGAAGCTAATGTTTCCCCTCTTAAGCTGTCCACTGCTGGATGAGACCGATTAACAGGCCAAAACAGGCAAAATTTACTAACATTGGTTTGCTACTGCGAAAATATAATAGTGGGTGAAAAAAAGGTTTACCGCACATTGTGAGAATGTCTGAATGGTGGTGCAGAAAAAAATCCAATTTATTCAAATTTAAACATCTAGGTTACCTATTAAATAACCGAAGAAAACATTAAACTATGTTCAGCATGTGGCCATACACAGGAAATTGTAAACTAAATTTAAATACTACATGTTGTCAGAGAAGCCTGACAACATGTCCACTATAGTTGGATAAAGAAAAGAATCAGAGATATTCAGCTTATAGGCCTACAGTGTAGATCATGCCTTATAGCATACAGAAACAACAACTTGCATTCTGTTGGTCCATCTGAATTCCCAGTCTATTCTCTTGTTAGACAGACAATATATTTTTTTTCTACATTCGGCTGAAAAGTCGATTTTGTGGCGCTTGGCAAATTATGGTTTGGCACGGTAGACAACAGTTCACAATGTCTTCCCTTACCATAATAATTCGTTAAACCACCTTACCTGATAGGCCCACTTGTTAATAGGCTAATATTAGTATTTGTTAAATCAAATTTATAGGCTAATAAAGGTTATCATCCGTTTTTTTTAAAAACTATTTCAACCTGGATATACATGTAGGTGGATATGCATCGTTTTTCGGTTCCAACAAGAAACCTATCCCGACTGTATAGATAAGACCGAAAACTACACATAGGCCTATCCACTTATTTCCAGATTTTTAACTACATTACATATTTGAAATAATCTCGATGCACATGAACACATACCGAGCCGTCTTCACAGACCAAAGAGGCGGCTAAGTAATAATAATAAAACTTGAGATTACAGATAAGCTGCTCGAAGAAGATTGAGACTGTAAATCTGCCCTGTATACACAATGCGAAATTGAAAGCTCTTCGAGCGGATCAAATTCAGAAGAATGGCATTGTAATCGGTAAATAGGTTAGTGGAATCGAATAACAAAAAGATTTATTTAAGCAGAAGACAGCTGCGAGAAATGCTGAGAGAAACAATAAATGCTCAGCCAGGCCAGTGCTATATAGTCATGTTCAACTAACCAAGTGTACGATACGCATTTCGTATGGTCCTAAAAATGCCATTAAATCACAGGCAAAAACCTATAAAATTATTCCTTTTTTTCCCCACTTGAAATTGTGTTCAAAGTCATTAAACACATCAGAGGAGGGATCAGCAGGCTTCCAAACTGTCTCATAAAATACCGAAATGTTTATCAAACCAAAAAATTGTATCAGGGTTGGGCGACAAGGGAGTAAATCAAGCTTAAACACTGACGCAAATTGGAACGTAAATCGAAAACCTGACCATGTTTTACACCGAATTTTAGCCCAACAAGACATTTCTGGTTTACTTTTCCGTCTTATTTTCTTTATACTGTACATGTATTTTATTTTCAGTGATATTCGGTGATATTGGTAAAAAAAGTAAAGTGAACATACTGATGTCACTATAGAGATTGCACTAAGCATGCATACTGATGTCAGTAGTCTAAACAAATCAAAATGCGTATAGATTAGTATATAATCATATAGGCTTACACAGTACCGATCCTTCCACCCAGGGACGAGCAAGTTTCAATAAAATGACCTAAATTACATGTATTAAAGGTTAATTTGTACACAGTATTTTAAACTTTACATGCTTTACTATTTTAAAAGTAAACAAAAGTTACTCGGAAGTGCTCAAGTCAGTTTCTCTGCTAATTTTTGTTGTTTTTGTTTAGTTGCGTTACGAAAATTCTTTAAAAAATTAAATAAATAAACAAGAAATGAGACAAATTTTAACGATACAGTGATCTTCAAGAATTATGGAGGGCAATATTATTTGAAAGAAATGAAAAAAAAATCAGGGGGATGTCACTGATAAATCAATTATCTTTTGTTTTCATAAAAGTATCAAGGGCTTGAAAAGAATTTAAACAAATAGTTAACAAAAATATTTAACATAAACATTAAAACATTGTTGTTTGCATGTTTTTAAAAGAAAATAAACCAGATTTAATGTATACAGGGTGTATAACTGTGATAAGAAAAGACGACCAAAAACAACTGATTAACACGTAGCCTAAAAACTAAATGCATTTCATTGAATAAAACTTCAGTAGCAAGCTGTAATTAATCTTATTTAAACCTCATCTTTCGAGTGGCTAAAAAGTGCTTCAGAAATGACTTCTTATAATAAACTTGTTCTGCAGAATTCGAAATGGAAAAACAAGATTTGATACGTTGATAACCACGAATTCAAACCACGAGAGGAATATAATTTAGCGGCTGAATAAGCGATGGTCAATTGCTATTGTAACTTAGGCCAGTAATTAATTAAATGGAGGCAGTAGCCATTTGGTTATTATCGACCATGAAAAGTCGAAAGAATTGAGGAAGACAAATTATACGTGAAATTAAGTACATGTATGTACGGCGTGATTAAGGAGTACAGGTACTACTCCCAATTTAAATTTACTCAAGAGTAGATAAAAAAAATATGGAGGAAATGAAACCGAAAAACTGGACAGACTGGAAGAAACTCCCTGTAGCCATAAACTATATCCTTATTGGGTAATTTGTTACACAAGTCTATGCTTTTTCAGCTTATAAAACCAACCGCAACATTCCTGAATCAAAAAATTGAAATTTCCCTTTCGTTTTAATTCGAAAATTAAAAGAAAGACGAAACAGAGTAAAGTGAAGAGACCTCGAAAAACGTGATTTTAGCTAGCAAACAAAGAAATTATCACCGGGTTGCAATTTTTCGTATAGTTAAATGATTAAATGACAGCGCAGGTAATCTTGATTTAGTCCGTGTAGATGGCGCTCCCTGGGTGTCCGCGAGATTTGGTAATGCGGAATCAATGACAACAACAGGAAGGAAATTAAAATTTGAAATCAATTTGTGAATAAGATTTCAAATGTCATTGGACGAGGGTGTTTGAGTTAATATATTATAAGTGAAGGGTGCCAAACCATAACTCACCAAACGCCAAAAAATCAACTTTTCAGGAGAAGGAAACTCTGGACAATTTCGTGAAAATTACAGATAGAACTAATCTGATTTCGTTCAAACGACAAGTTCAGACGTTATACACCTATGACGTTTAATTACGAAAAGCACCACACGTATAGCACCGCATATAAACGTTAAAAACACCCTCTTCACTTGTGGCAAGTAGGACAGCAGCGCATTAATGTCATTCATTACTTCATTTTGACGACCAGGTTTTAATACTCACTTCTAAAACATGCATTTACATGTAGGAACACTTATGTGGTTTTAAGGGGCCGAAATTGAATAACCTTTATTCGTTTCCACCTTATCGAGGTTTGCTATCAAGCCCGCGCGAATGATTTGAAAATGTGGGCAAGAGGGAGTTATTCCCATATTTAGGGGAATTTGATCAAAAGTCCAGCAATTTTTGGGCGGTTTCTATGGTCATTTTCGTATTAACAAGTGCCATCGTGCGGCGGCCATTAACTTCCGGTGTTGATGAGCTCCAAGGCGGCAATAAAAGCCGAAAATAATGCTTTTGATTTCATCGTCTATCTGCCGAATTATCAGACAGGAACGATAAGAAAAACGAAAGATAAGACAGTTATTATTTTACTCTGTAGATTTCGTTTCAATTTCCACTTCATTGTTATCGCTTCAGGAAGTGATATCTACAGTCGAACGTCGAATATCAACTTTTGAAATTAACACAAGGAGCATTTAGGGTTAGGATAACATTGAAGAAAGGAAAAATAAGAAGAAGATTGGACGTGATCAGAATATGTAAACATGGCCGACAATGGCGCTAAGCATTCTGGGAAACAGCGCTTAACAATCGCATAATTAACGAACAATTAACGTACATGTAGTTAGAAGCAACCAAAAGCTAAAATTACTAGGGGGTCTGAAATTACAGGAAATGCCGGAAATGACGCGGCGAATTGTGGTCGGAAATTTAGCATGTTCCGCCATCTTAGATTCTTAGATTCTTAGATTCGCATTGCGGTCATGACAAGAATGCATTACGAGGAGCAGCCCATAATTGAGCAGAAAAGGAATATGAAAATCTTCGTATACATTTAAATGTAATTGTCTTCATTTATATTAATAAAAAAATACAATTTAAATACACTATAAAATTTTAATTTGTTCTAAACAGTTGCTAGTCAATTATAAGAACGAAACGTTCACTTTCCAATTAAATAAATACATCGATCATTTAATTATTTTGTAAATAATTAAAGAATTCTGAAAATAAATCAAGAAAAAAATGTTTAAACTATATATAAACAAATTGAATTTCCGAGTGTTTAAACAAATTTAAAATGTAAGAGCTTATTTTTTAAAATGTAATTGGATTAAGCAGCTGCCAGCAAAATTATATTATGATAAATTGATGCTTATTTTGATAATTATATCTGGCATTAAATTACCTTTGCAAAGCGATCAAGTTATTTTCTTAAACTTCCCAAATGATGTTATAAGACGATAGATGTAATCTGGTCCAAATATGGCTTGCAGAATATTCATTTTTTTAAAATAATTTAACCGTTTCTCGATGTATTACCAGTTTACTCTTTAGCATAATTTTAATTTTTTTTAAACATATCTAATCCTCAAACCTAATTTTTTAGTCATTTTGGTCCGCAAAGGGAACAACAGATGAATTTAAGGATTTTAGGAAGAAAAAACAATTTTTGAACCTTTTCTTAACGTGACAAAAAAAAAAGCCGTGACCTTTCAAGTGCACGGATGTTTTCTGGATTTTTTTTATAAAAAAATTGGTAATTCTCGCACGGCTTACTCGCTACTGTATAATTTTTAAAAAACTGAAATTTCGTGACTGAGCTAATTTCTCGCGAACTACTGATTCCATAACTGTAAACTATGTGAAATTTAAAACGGTTAGGATTTGTCTCACAATTACCAGGCAGGGGTGCATGACGGGTACCAAACGTGACCAACAAAAAAAAATGAAAAAAGCACAAAAGACTTCGAAGATTTTCGCCAAATTCCGCTAATTAAGTGGGTGGGCGAAGAACCGCAGAAAATTAAGCTAAAAAACGGGCAAACCTCTGATGAGAGTTTCAAAATTAAGAGGTCGCTTCAGGGTTACCCAAAATGCGTATTACATGTAATTTTTTTTTCTTCACAAATTTCGGTAGTTTTCAATGGCACAAGTCTCTAATTTGGAGGAAAATTTGGGTTTACAAAATCACTGAACCCAATGACCAAAACCCGAAATTATCGTTATTAGTGGGTGCGCTTTAGTACACGACCCTACCATCTAAATTCATCCAAAAACATTAATTGAAGGCAAAGAAAAAAACGACCAATATGTGAATAATACAGACTGCAATTTTAGAAAATTATTTTTAATTCGTCTTAATTCAAAAAGCAGTTGAACGGAACCGGACTAAACAACACCCAAACAATAGCACCAGTTCGCACCGAATGTTTTTGGAACAATTTCTGAACAAATCACGATAACCCAACAACAATAAATTTGTAAATATGACCTATAAAACTACACCCTGTTCAAAACTAGACTATACTGGGAATTCAAATTCACCAATGGAATGAAAGAACCTGTTTCGCGATTAATGTTTTCTGTCTTATGACTAATTTGCCATTCTTTGGGCATCGGTGTGGCTTTCTCCATGCAGGACCCTCATAATGTTGGGATATATTTCAAAATATATAAGATAATATGTGACAAGATATTCTAGATAATATACCCATTAATTTACTACAAATATACCTGAAATATCATGAATTGGGACTTTTAGTATATTACGTGGTGTCTGAAATTATATTTCACGCAATATATTTTAAAATATACTCTGACGTATAATTTCAGATATATTCAGGATTTTTATGGCATTTAAAGGGCAGGCTTATATTTTAAAATATTTTGTCCTATATATTTTCAAATATATCCCAACATGATGTGGGAAGGCATAATCTATCAGCTGAATATCTCTGATATTTGAATGGCATTTGAAGGGCCATTTATAAAAATCATAAAATTTCAATAATTTTTTTCCGAATTTTCGGACGACCCCTTACGACACTATTTGAAACAGCATCAAAAAATCGCAATTACAGGTTCCCCCAGAAATAAAATGTCAAACTTCCCAGACTTTCCTAGTTTTTTTTGAACAAATTTCCCTGACCTCCGATGCAAAATTACGACATCGGTAAATAATTTGTCAGTATCGTGATTTCCCCATGACTTCCACAACCTGAATTTAATTTCATGTCTTTTTATGACTAATTGAACAACCGGTGTTAAATTTCTCTTACTTTATAAAAATAGATCACAATTCCCTGACTATTCGATGTATTTCCTGTTTCCCTGACAATCCCAGGTTTTCCAGGTCAGTGGGAACTCTGAATTAGTAACTCTCGACAACCGACCTCGAACCAAAGCTGGTTTGAACGTTAAGTTGGATGAAATTTTAAACACAAATTTTACTTCCTTATAATGGCGTTTCGTCCACCTGTTAATTTCCAAGGTAAACGCGTCAATATTAGTATATTTCAAGCGTTTTAAAACTTTCTCCATAAGAATTTATAGCATAAAAGCAGCCAATGACGTGATTCATGGGGTGAACGGAGGGGAAATAATAAATAAATTACCAAACTGTGTACAATTGGGTTTAAGGTTTGAGTCACCCTAATGAATCCCCCTTTCATCGACCTCCAGTTTTTTGTCAGCTACATAATTTTAAAAAGTACAAAATTTCGCCATTTAGTGGAATGTAGAGGTCATCTGGAGAAGTGTGTAGTTTAAAATTCGGGTTTTTTTGCTGCTTAGGAAACTATGATTTACAACAAAATGCCGTGAAAACACCTCAGAAGTGTAAAAAATGGTCGTTTTTTATGATATGCAAAAAGAATGTAAATTGTATAGACAATTGCATTCATCGTTTTTTGGCAAAATTCTACGAGAAAAACGTCAGAAAACGTTTCTCAAAAGTTAGAAAAATTATATTTATGGAAAAATTATTAAACCGCTATATGTTTCCATCGTAATCACCGTTTAATTATGAAGCAATGTAAATATGATCGATTTCAAACCCTAATCTTCAGGTGATTTTTTGACGAAATTAAGCTTAGAAAGTATGTATTTCTGAACGACCTACATTTTTATTTTGATCAAAAAGATTAATAATTTTTTTTTTGAAAAACTGACAGAATATCAATTTAACGGTTTTAACTGCACCGTTTCTTGGAAAAATTACAAGAATAAATTTCCTTCAATTTAAAAAATTGCATTTCGATTACAAAATTAGGTAAAAAATTAGGCATTTAGGTATAATTACAATCATTTTTTAAAATAAGAACATTTTTATCGAAATTATGCAAACAAATTTTAAAAAAGCATTCAGAAAGTTCAAATTATTTGAAAATTTACAGTGTATATTTTGTTGGAAAAATGCTGTGAAGCAAATTTTTAGGAAAATTAAAAACTCACCAATGTTGGAAGAATAACTCCTACAAAAAATTAATTCAAAATATTTTATAAATCAAATTGCGAATTTAGGACAACGGCTGTCCGGTTACTAGCAAAATCCTCGGGAAAAAAAGACATTCAGAATAGAATCCCAAAATTTCGGTAAATTTTGATAATGCGTGACATTTCGCCATCTTCACGATTTATCCCACACTTAAACTGAACTTTTCACCCTTGAACCAAATAATGTCAGTGAAATAACTGCGAAAATGTCGTGTTTTCATTTAAATACACAAGTATGAGGACATATTATTGTGGGGAAAGAACGTAAGAAAAACAGATAAACAAAGTCGTAAAAGTATTTTCAAACGAGTGAAATCGGAGACAAACAGTTTTGTTTTCTTAGTTGCAGGGGATCTTGCTCGTTCCACTTCAAATCGGGTATTTTTTTACCAAAACTGGTTTCTCGATTTAATCAAATTACAGGAAATCGAATTTCCTTACCTATCCCGCACCTCATCAAGATATCGTTCAAAAAAAACAAAAAAAAACATTTCATTAAACTGCAAAAAAATGACGAATGAGTGACATCGTCTTTTTAACCAACAGGATGACGTTTGATCAGAAATTACCTTAAATTACCTTCGTGTGTATGAGCTTTTTAGCACTCAGTGGTAACAGTGGATATTGTGGTAATTATGGATCTCTAACTCAGTACTGAAACTCAACATCAAGCACTATAGATAAGTAACATAATGTAGGTTGTACTTACTTTTCTTTTACATAAGAAATGATCCTATCACACTACACCTAAAAGTGTAATGGCTGTTTGGGCATGTTCAGGGATGTTTAGGATACACGATACAGTATGTCACAATCCTTAAGCACTAAAGAATTTCAGCCTTGGTAACTTGGACTTTAACTAAATAACAACTAACATCCACATGTATAATGGCTGTTTTTTTCTTCGTTTGACAGTTGGTTTCTAAACACAATGAAGTTCCAAGACATTTCCCTGCTCTAAACTATCACACTAGAGAAAAGCTGGATGTCCGAACCTGTGCACCCCAGACCACCTTGACCCCTGCTTTCCCCCCCTCACTTTCATTGTTGAAAACGAGAATGATTTTCAGGCGGGTTATGAAAACAATGATTTACGAAATGATGTAGTTTCGTGAGTCATTTTAAAACGTCATGACGTCATGTTATAAGTGGATAAATGCGTCAATCACATCCTATGGTGAAAAGTTTCATTTGTTTCCTTTGCCATCTAGCGGTCAAATCGCCTAATTTCGAAACGCCCTTGACATCGTGACCTTGGTGACGTGCGCCACGCAAATGCTCGTCTTTTATGAATCGCAAATCGCGTTGAACGGCGTTTTAAATCGACCGAAATTAAAACGGAGATGTTTTTTTAGGCGATTTGCTATACGCGTCCAAACCGAACAATGGCGTAATTGCGTTCAAAAACATTTTCGACAAAAGCCTATTGTGAGCGCGTGTGAAACAGAATTAACTTAAAAAAAAAAAGGTTTCAACTCACCTTGAATTTCAAATTAAAACTGGCATAATAAACTATGGAGTGTGAGATTAATCGAACGGATATAATACATCGATTGGTCAGCCCGCGATGCACTCTGGGTAATTAACGCCATCTGTACCATCTAACCACAGCAGGTTAGCAGTTAACCAAGCTAACAGGCAGGGTTAACTTAGGGTTTGTAACAGAATGCAATTTTTCCAGAATTCCTAGCTGCAACAGGTTATCTCTATGTTTACTATACCTTGGGATAAATATCCCTACATAAAATGGTGCAACAAAAACCTATTAACACTTAGGGTTGAGTTACGGTTGTAGTTCACCTCAGGTTATCTAACCTTTCATTTAACTTACATTGGTGCAACCGACCCTTAGTTGTTTTTCATGAATATTCGTCACTAAAAACATGTTTATTCTTTTCTTTCAATACACAATAACAATAAATTGGAGCTAGCATAATCGTACAGAACCTTGACCCCCACGATATATAATTACAACGCATTAAAGTACATAAATAAACCCTTAATTTGTTATTCTCAATTTACCTAATTAATTAATTGGCAATATCTCAAGAACTAGGATCGAAGATCCTGTTCGGCAATGATGGTGGTGACCATCAAATTGCAGTTGTAATAATAATAACATGAGTAGATGGAAATAATAATAACAAAAAAAATTGGGACTTTTTGATTTAGTGCCACATTTGTGTCATCTGGGACTGGAGGGGTAGGGAGTCAAATTTCATCTTTTATGGAAGGTACTCCCTGGTAAAAAGATCATTATGATATTTTCTACAGATTTCATTGTAAATATCATGGTTTTTGGGACTACTGATATCAGTATGCTACTGCACTGATTATACTTATCTTTCCACCAGGGCTACCAGCTATTTTTTACGCACACTCGGGGTACATAAAGAGACAAGTTGTAAAATTTTGAAATATAAAACGGAAGCAGTCGGGATTTATAACCAACTCAAGCATGAAGCATTTTATTCTTCAATCTGCAACTGATAAATGTTCGTATTAATTTAATACATTTCATGCATTTGGGTGTCTACAGAATTTGACGAAGTGTAACTGAAATACTTCTTCAATGACTTCAACATATAATATCAAGTTTTTAATTGTTGTTAAACAGTTGCTAACCTGATTAGAACTACAAAAAGTGTATTTCGAGTGGTTAAATGCGTCGCACATCCCAATGATTAAACCAAAAGTCATAAAAGACAATGACATTAATGACTTCGAGGAACCGAAGACGCATTGCACCCCAACCTAACAGGTGTCAAAGACAAATTAAATACGCTATTCGTACGAACTTCTCAGAAAAATGATTATTCATTAATCAAGGACGTACAACTGGTTTTTTTGAGATAAGGTGACATATAAACGGCCTCCATAAAACGGCTCTCGTTTTCGTTAGAAACTTAAAAATCAGCGACCTGGCCAATTAAAACGCGATAAAAGCTAAATTTTGAACGGTTTTGGTGTTAAAACCGTAAACATTAATTTTCTCAAACTAATCAATTCCTTGTAACCATTGCAAGGAGGTCGAATTCAGCATTATTATTATAGTTACTCAGCATTTTTGACTGAAAATGCAGATATCCCAATTATAAGACACAATAATACTTAAATTTTCATTAGAGCGTACGAAACGCAATAATAACATATATATGGCTGTAATTCCTTTTTGGGTATTTTTGAACATACAGTGCTTCAACACGACCATGCTAAGGCAATACTTAGAGTTATGCCACCATTTTTTTTTCAAATTTGACAGCAGTTTAAAAAAAATGGGGAAGGTATACGCAATATACATTATTTACAGTGCATAACCAAGAAATAAAATAAATGGGAAAATTGAAGCACAAACGTGCATGTAAATTAATGTTTAGAAATTCAACATGGCGGCCAAAAAAGGCAAAAATTTGAACATCTAGAAGCACTTTTTAATAAGTACTGGTTGATTCACCTTACGTTTGGTGAATTAACCATAAAACGAAATAAAAATGTTGTAATTGGCCACTAAAAATGGCGGAGGACTTTCATAAACCCTAATAATATAATGAACAAAAAAAATAACATGAGGTGGACGTCATTCGTACTGGCGAAAATTGAGTGTAATTACTAATAGTTTCGTCGCTAATTATCGTCTTTTAATTGCATCTCAGCTTGGGGAAAGCAGGGCGAGTGTTGGTTTCGTTTGGTTGATAAAAGTAAACCGAATTTTAGTTTTATTTCAAAGGGGTACGAACCTTCATGGATGAGCTACGGTGATAATGATTCACCCTGAATAACTAAAATATCCTGAAATTTTGCGTTCATTAACATTTCACTATCTGTCATTAACGCCCAAGTAAATGCTAAGTATTGGGAAATATTATATATACACTTACGAACAAAGAAACAGGCCCACCTATAAGAATTAAACAATCCATTTTGTTCATTAAGTAGATATCTAATTTAAAATCGGAATAGATCGTTTTATAAACAGTTTATTGTACTTTAAGATTTGATCAAAATTTATCATCAATTTCTCAGGTGAAAAACTTTAAAACAAAGAGTAAACATCTGCATTTTTTTGGACATCTGCTATAAAACTTTTTCTGCAGACAACAAGACGCTCTGGGATTAAAAAAGTTGCAATGATAATGTATTACATAATTTGTTCTAAGCACCCTATATATTTTCTGTTCAATTGGGCGTTGCATTTCCAGGCTATATTCTCCTACGAAACTCAAGAGGAATTTCAGAGTCAATTTAGGTGAGTTTGAAAGCGCTTTACATTAAACTGTTCACTAAACGAGCTATTCCGATTTTAAATTGGACATTAGTTGCTAAACAAAATGCATTTTTTTATTTAAATAACTTTAGGTGGGTCAATTTCTCTGCTCGCAAATTGTATTTCTTAGTAGAAACACGCGGTTTAACACATTGTGCACACGTTCTAGTCGAGATGGCGCTAGCGTGGCCGAGCATTTCTTAATAATTAATATCCAAACCTCCGTTATTATGGCGTAACGGATGTTTTTTTTTGCTCGCAGATAGGAAGACGATCCCCCATGAAGTCGATTCGCATGTAACGAGCAATTCGTTAACAAACCGGTGTCAAAATAGCATTCCTTCTCGGCTGTGGCGTTATTGTTTCGCGATATAGCCGCCAGGGGATTAGCGGTCCAGGTGTAAATGAACTTCCCTTAACCCCCTTAGCCACGATGGAGGTAAGAAAACACGGGGATGAGAAGAAAAAAACATTTCCAAACGGTAACAAATCAAAGTCAGAACAAACCGGGATTGCTTCCGGTTTCGATTCAATAAAAAGAAAACTCCCCACCGAATGACAATTAGAGCCTCTAATTTGTTGTTCTCCAAATAACTTTCTAGACTTGGCATAAACAACATGTTACTGCAGGGTTTACACCAAAATTAATTTTCACTTCCTTGACTTTTCCAGGTTCTTGGAAAAAAAAATTCCTTGATTTTTTTTTTTTTTAAATTTATAGAATGAAATTGTAAACAAAACGTAGCAAATACTGATATTTCAATTTATGAGTTCAAAAGTTGAAAGTGTGCTTTGGAAAATATAGGGGAGGTCTCTTATTATCGATTAAGTGTGACTGAATACGCCCTCTTGTGGGCAGTATCATAAACAATTAATCATTAGAGATTATGGCAATTTAAGGCTGACATTTTATCGATGAAAATTCCCCTGATGTTGGCATGAAAATGTGAAATTTCCCTGACTTTTCCATGTTGTTTCTACTTTCCTGACAATTCCAGGTTTTCCAGGTCAGTGGGATCCCTTTTTGAATTGCGTCCACCACTATCAGATTTTTGTGTGGCAATTTTTGAGATGTTTGGACTGGTACAGTGGAAAATGAAGCGGAAAAATATCAGATCACAAACCTACCCTGCCCTTTAATCTTTTATAATTCCCTTAATCTGATCACAAAGTTCATTCACGAAATAAAAACACTCCATCATTAAGGGGGGAATGGTAGCGAATTCTGTTCGTTCAATTGTTTGATGTTTCCTAAAGATTCGCAATAAACATCTCCCGAAAATCTTCCCAGAAATTATTTTAATTAATTAAAATTGACGACAGCATTTTTTGATGAATTTGATGTCTTTTTTAAACTTCAATATCCTCTGAAGTTACCTGTAGGCCTACTTAAAATACAACAAACTCAAATGCAAAGGGTGCAAGGCTTTGACAATAAATAAAGAGACACACATTTTTTGATACATCTTCATTTGTTTCAGTAAATTCGTCCTCAAAAGTTTTTTTTCTCTCTCTCTCTCTTTTATTTGTAGGTTATTCGCTTCAGTTGGCTGTAAGAATAACCGAGATCGGTTTTTCAGGACTGTTAGTATGTCAGTCTCTCCTGAAATATCTACACATAAATATTACCAAGACATTGAAGTATTCAGATATTCACTATTCCATCTTTACTATTTAGGGCTCATCCATAAGGGATGTCCTGGCATTTTCGTGATTTTCAGACTCCCCCAACGATCGTCTTGCAACTCGAAAATGCCCATCGCCGAAACGTATGTAAACGTACGAAACGTAATGTAAAACACGACGGGTAAAGTGCAGGAACCTGCTTGTGATATTGCTGCACAGTCCAGTGCACTCCCTGCCCAAATTGTTTGATACGTGCGCGGTCAAAATACGATTCCTCGCCCAGTTAACCCCCAAAGCGCCAAATTTACATTTCAATTTATTCATTTTCATCCCGCTAATGAAATGGACCGCGTGTCTACGAACGAGAAAAGTACGTTGCTCTTGCCCCCTAATAACAATAATAACAATAATGATAGGACGTGAGTGGACCTATTGCTCACCTTTTGAGTCACCATCTAATACAGGCCTTACTCGCTATTCGGTACCAAACTCCGTATCATGTTTGCTGCCAACCAAGCATCCACTCAAGGATGGGATGGATTCGATGACGACATTCATCCTACCCTTACGCATTTGTCTTCGATACTTTTTATTTACTTATTATTTTTTAATCTAAATCAATCTGAAATCACAGTCTTAAAATCCGAAATTTCAAGAAAAAAAAAAGAATCGAACGCACAACACATTCGAAAGAACCCACGTGCATTCATTCGATTTATCGCCATGTTTGATATTTTGATTATTTTCAAATACTTATTTCTAAATTTATTGAACTTAAATGAAGCAAAAAAAAAGCAGGTAAATACAGTATACGCGAGTGTCTTAATATACACGTACATGTAAGAGTTGATTTAGGAATTTCTCAACAGCGTTCGTATTAAACCGCCGCGCCGTATCCTGGTTGCTTTCTACAAATCAGCTGAGTTAGGCCTAATTGTTTCTCCACGATAAACCCCTCCTAATCAGATCCTGGTCGACCACCAACCATGCACTTCGAAGGTTTCGTTTGTTAGCATTTCGTCGCTAACAGAAAACTACGATCGGGTAATCTCATCGGCTAAATACGAGACCTCCATGTAAACGGCGCTCGACGACATCGTTTTGGCTGGCACCTAGTCAAATGGCACTCGTCAAACGCTGATGTTGATAGGGGGATTTAACCAGATTTATTTTTGTCAAACTTGACATTTAAATAATGCAGGTCATTATCTGAAACATTATCGTCGAAATTCGCCCTCTGTACGTTGGCAGAGAACCTCTGTAGCTATTCTAAAGTCTTTCTTAGAGTAAACAATAACACATTTGTGTCGTGCTTTTGGCTGTGATACTGGCACACAGCAAATAGTGTGCAAATCTGCTTGTTAGCGCTAAGCATGGTATCTGATTGCTCATATCAAATCTTTATAAAATCTGATCTCACCATATCCGGATCTGTCATGATCCAAATTTGTACACATCTGCACTTGCGAGCAGTGAAACTAGCCTACAAAAATGTCTTTAATTCAGCAAGTAGATATTCAATTTAAAATCAAAACAGTTCGTTTGATAAATAATGTATTGCCTTTAAATTGTGCCTTAATTTGAATTAAATTTCTCATTAATTTA
>JAQIXS010003881.1:0-16770 GCA_034700785.1 Rossiulus vilnensis | reverse complement strand
CTCCAATGAGTGCAGGAAGCCCTGCTGGATTAGTGCAGTTGTGGAAATCACCCATCTTGGGCTGAATTTTCCAACAACATGGCCATATACTGATATGTTGACATTCATGTGCATGTATTTGGATGTTATAAACTTAAATAAACAGTTGCCCATTTGTGGCCAATATGGTCCTAAATCACCATAGCCCTATACTGCATCTTTAGATAAAGCCATACATGGCTGAATGCCTGGCCATACATGAAAAATATTCCGTTTTCTGCTAAATACGATCTCAATACTACTCACTTCCTTTAAGTAAATGTATTACATGCCAATATAAGTGTAATTTTAACTTTAATATAAGTTCCAGGTATGGACAGAAATTTGCATGACCATATCTGTAAATATACAGACATACATGTATAGCCATTTGTAAGAACGTGAAAACATGGATATGTATGGACATGTATGAATTTTATGGACTTTAATAAACAGTACACTGTATGGACACGTATGACCTTAAAGTCCCATTTGTAGCCAATTTACATGTATGATGTAACCGTAAATTAAATAAGTTATACATAGATAGCCTATATATATCCATGACTTTTCAAAGACTTCAATGTTTATGCACCCCGTACCCACTCTCTCTACAGGTAGTTTAAGAAAATGACGACTAAATGCACTACTTTATGCATGGAAAGGTTGTATCAGTGGTTTCCAAAGAGTGTTACAACTCAAGCCGTTTGCCACATAACGATATTGGTTGAAAAATTGGGCAATTTTGGCGCATGCGCAGCAATTAATGAGCTCGCAAATCTTCCCATTTCATATTAGGGCATTAATTATCTGCCAGTCGAATAAGGTTCTCCCCCTGAATCACAAGGCATTTGGGTCCAGTGTAGGGTTTCATCAGAGAGAACAAAAAAAATCACCATATTAAATCCGAACTGAAAATGATGATGATGATGATGAGGTTATTAATGAAGCATGTTAAGGAAGAATATGAGAAGAAGATTAAAAATAATAATAAAAAATAGTGGTGTTGCAAGCACGAAGAAAAACGAGTTAACATTAAAAGGCCTCATCAAAAAGCTTCGTATTCAATAAAAGTCATAAATGATGAGTCTGTAAGTAAAGTTAAAATGATTTCCACTTTTATTATGATTCCTAGGGGGGCCGAATAAAACACGAGTTGAGTTAAAAGAGGAAATGCATCAGCGAAATTAAACCAATCTCAAATTGCCGACACGCATTTCAGGGTGAGATTTTGTCGAAATTCATAATGGTAACATGGCCATAGAAATTTTATATAAAATTCGAAAAATAGCAGCAAGGGGAAAAAATTCATGGGAGAGTGGCTCTGGTCTGCCAGAGTCCGAGGGGGTCCACCTAAGAGAAGAGGAATGAAATTCGTTTTAGCTAATTAAGTCATTTCCCCACTTTGAGAAAATCTGGAATTTTTATTATATGTATGTTATTTTTGCATTTTTCTCAGCGTGCAAAAGCACCGAAAAAATGTTTTCGTTTTTTTTCCGGTCATCTCTTTTTATGATCTCTCTGAATCATCTCTTTTTATCAGTTCATATGAAATAAGGATTTTTTTATGCATGAAGCCGAATGAGTTCGCAAAAATGTATTCAAGATGATACTTGGAGTTTCAATAACGAGTTATCGTTGGGTAGCCAAATTGAGTGAGAATATTGGACATTTGCTCTCAAACGAGCTTAAAACTTGCGTTTTGGTACGTCAAGATTCTTAAAGATTTTCTACAAACAAATAACATATTTTTCCAGAGTTGATTTGTTAATACTGCATAAACGTTTATCTCACGGTAATTATTTGTGAAGTAAATTTATAGGAACAGGGTGGCAAATAATTTCCAAGATTTGAAACTCAGGGACTTTTTTAGGACAGCTTCGGATTAAATTTTAGGACTATTTTATCATTTTTCTCAAAAGGTAATACTTTTAAGATGCATTATATTATTCATTAAAATCTATCTGATAAATACGGTAATATAATAATAAAATTATTTTTAGCCATCTTTTTTAACAGGACAACCTCTACATTGAATAAATTTGACAACGCAATGTACAGGATTTGTCATAATTTTTGGCAGTTACATATCTTTCAATGCTCAATTTGTTATGCTTTTTAGGAACTTTTTATTTCTCATTACTTTTTAAGGACTTTAAGGACTTGTTTGTCACCCTGTAGGAATAACGTGGCTCTTATAAAATAAATTTGAAGTAGCAATAAATGAGAAGCCATTTTTGGATTAGTTTTTCCACGGCAATATTTTTAAACAAAAACATCAACCGGAAAATACTTTTAAAGAAATACATCTACTATATGCAAGTGAATACTTGCATATCACAATGAATATTTTGTTTCCTTTACAAGAGTTATAAATTTATTAAAATTCATTAATGCAATTGCTTTGTTTAATTTCGTTATCTTGCGAATAAATTCAATCTAGAACTCTTTTGCAAGATCTTATTGTTCAGAAATGGCGACTAATAAACTATACATGTTTAACTATGACATTTTAAACATCTATATCAAGATTTTTATGCAATCACCAATGTCCTGGTTTGCTTTGAACAGCTTATAACGAGGAATTTTCAAGTATTCTTAATATAATTATTTTCCCATTGCACGTGTTGAAACATTTTAAACGTAGATATCAATTCAGGAACACCACCAGTTAAATACTTAATGCCATTTAAACTGCCCAATGATAAAACCAAATTCGTAAAACCACCCTAGTTTGTAATGAAAGACTTCAAGCACTTCAATGGCCTTACTCACCTGCAGACACCCTGCAAAATTACCCAAATAATGCAAAACAAATACTGCTTCCGAATCCCTGCAGGCTGTAGATATAACAATAAGGCAAATAAAACGGCGAATACCTTTCAAAACAAATATGTACGAGATCAAAATGCAGGATATTTATTTTGAAATGCTTAGGATCAATGAGTTCCTTATATAAAGTGAATTCAGACAAGATAAAGCTTCAGACGATTTGAATAAACAATGTTTCATTTGCGACAATGCTATAAAATATCATATTTACCAAATAGTGCACGCGACTATTTGCGAACAACATTTAAGCTCCGAAATTGAATCACATGCGCCAGTGGTCAAGGGCACCCTCGAGCACTAATTGGACCAAATGTCCACATCACACTTGCATAATGTTGTCGCATTTTGCATTGTTTGTCTTCTACTCTTAAAATCATGCTGATTGTCGATGGCTGAACAAACAAATTTTCGTTTCAGAAGCCCATTTTCACCACCCCCCCTTTGCGCCCCCCTTACCCCCCTTCCAACGAACAAACAGGAGAGGACGCAGTCCAGTGTCTACGACAAAAATTAATGAAATCGGTGGACAATTAAGGCGAAAAGTTAATGCCTCGATGCACCGCATGGTGCGTGGATCAAGCCAAATTTGTTAATTTTTAACTGCATGTCAAGTCGGTCACGAATACAGGGTGCCCACAAAGCCTGACTGAAAAAACTGGTAAAAGAGAATAAACTTTAAAGATGAAAGTTTCTTAAAGGAATGATTTTGAAAGTTTCGCCAATTTTCAGAAAATTTCTCATCAAGACCATCGAGTTGACTAATAATATTAAATAAAACATGTTATAGAATAAGATGGGTTGATAGAATAGAAAATATCTTAATTGAAAACTAATGGTTGTTGCAACTGGCTATAAATTTAAAACAATGATCTAAATTTCATTCAATGGTTTTCAGGGACTTTTTAAAGATCCGCAGACACCCTGTTCGTAAAAGTCAAAGACAAGATAGAGGCCAAAGTGCAGTCATTTAGATTATTTTTTAAAATAAAGTAACAAAGTGGAAATGTCCGTAACTATTGTTAAAACTGATCAATATACAATGTATCTCAATGTCAATGTAAATGTCGAGGTAATGATCAAAGTAAAATCTTTAATCTTAGAACAATATTAATATTATTACCGTATAATCCGTCCAGACATTTATTGTTGGGCTTATAAAAACACAAATACTCGCAAATTCAATAGATCGATCGCAAATTTCGATTTGATCTTTAGGGTCCAATTCTGTCTAGCGAATAAAATTTAAATGACCCGAACTATACTGACCTAAATTTGTACGTACTTTAATAAACAGTTCACACCTAGCAGGACTTACCATGAAAAAACAATAGGTTATGACATGTATTTGTACATGTATTTAAGTTGTTTTTCATCACAGCAGCTCAGGACAAAATGTCAGATATAGTAATTAAAACCCCTTTCGCAACTTGCAATTTGGTCCGGAAATTTAATATTAATTAGCTTTTTTAAAAGCATTTTTCGGATTTTCCCTTTGCCTGTGAACTTGGTAAAAACCCGCTCAAGGGTCTAAGACTTGAAGACACGCAGATTTGCTTCGCAAAACATTATGTAAATTGTAAATGAAATTAAGAAATGAAACAGGGCGTGGCGTGCTGAAACTTAATTACCGAACCGTATGCAGAAAACTTATTAAAAAAGGACAAATTAATGAACGACCATTCTAGGAGGGTGGGAGGGAGGGAGGGAGAGATATTATAAAAAAAACCATCAGGCTGTGAATTTCCGATTCTGGCCCAATTAACCGCTGTGGGCAATATAATTTCCGAAATAAGGTAGAGGGCTAAATGAAGCTGTTTCCATTAAAAGAGACTGGATTTATAAGTGAAAAGCCGGCGTGAAGATGCCTCCATGAAACGTCGCATTAATGAGGCAAAGGTCTGATTAGGGTTCTTTAAATTAACAACTGATTCTGCCACCGTGCCTAAACAGTCGGAGTAATTTGCATGCAAATGGAAAAATTTGCACATAAACGCCGAAAAAGAGTCGAGCATCCTCAGTCATTAGCGCTAAAGGCAATGTTTATAATGCCTATTAACCGCAAAAGTTCATATACATATTAACCTTTTGATATAAAAAACAAACACCACCTCTTCCCCCAATGGCAAGTTACAGAACAATGAAAAAGGTGAACAATTCAGACTTAACAAAAGATATCGGACCTCATGAATACGTCTGACAACCACCAAAAAAAAAAGAATAATAATAAAGCTGAACGCAGATATGCATGTACTCATTGTACTGCACTGTAAAGGACTAAAAACAATTGTTGTTCAGGGCATGGCATAACGACTGGTTTTGTTTTAACAATAATGAATTGTAAACATTTATTTGAAAATGAAGGAGACATCTATGAGCTGGAATATGGTGTCTGTCACATGAATTTTTTTTTATTCATGAACAGTTCCATTTAAATGCACTTTCAATTATAAAATTAAAACCAAAATGGTATTAAAAACCAAAAAAAGATAGTAAAAAGCAATGTAACATATCCAATTTCTCAAACAAGTAGCAAGTTAACTTGAGTGCCAAGATATTAATAAGTAAATTTATAACAGCCATCCCATGCCAGATTTATTTAGAATGTAATTCTAAGTCTCCTTTCAAATGTACAAGGTTTTCCTGTCATACTTATCGTCAACAATCCCTATTTGAGTAAACATCATAACATCGATTTCTTATACGCACTTAGTCTTAAAATAAAATAATCTCAAGGGCTTTGAAGAACAGTAGACACCCTACAAAATCCAAAATGTACTTTATATGAATACTCTTTATTTGTTTATTTGTTAAAATGAAAGAATATTGTTGGAGTTACACTTTTGAGTTATCAAATGGAATTAACCGAATAACTAAAACAAAATAGTAATGATAACATAACTAATTAATCGATACTGCACATATGAATATTTCAGCTCCCATTTCAAAGGTTATATATCAATATCCAAATATCACATATATCAATAACAAATGTCAAAAACAAATTTACTTATTATGCCAATTTTATTCTCTGATCGAATTTGATCAAACATCAACAACAACTGTTGGAAAAATGAACAGTTTAAAAAAGAAATTATCGCTTTTATATCAAATATGTAAAATGATTCTGCTTCTTGCTGTTCAAACTTATTTTATCATCGCCCAATCAATCACATGGATAATACGAAGAAGTTTTTATTTAATTAAAATAAAATGAATGTTCCAATTAATAAAAAAAAAAACGTTTGTTGGAGTTAAATTAAAATCAAGCCCTGTGTTGAAAAACCTCAATGCAAGCAACATCTAAAAAGTAGTCAAAACTTCATGAGGTTTAATCCGTTTAGTTTAACTAGTATTTTAATCCTGACATCTATCTACCAATACAAATTTGTAATTTTAACCTCAATTAACAGCATCCAAAACATATGCTCATATTGCTCATATTCTTGCTCATATTTCCAGTGCATGGGTGCAACCCCTGATATTTACAGCCAGGTATACTGAATAGGCTAATGAACCAGTCCATGCACTATATTGAGAAATTAATTGGTCTGGGTCTAATTACACGGTCTAGCGATGACCAACTGATGATAAACGCGGTAAAATCATTGAGCAGGGGTTATTCACAAAATGCTTTTCGCACAATTTTCATTAAATTCCCCAGTGCAAAGTGCCAAGGATTCCAAATGGGTCTCAGCAATCAGCGACATTCATCGATTTTTATTCTGATTAAATAAAAAGCAGATAATCGCATTAGAAAATCTGACTTTTCTGCAAATATCATTAGTTGAACGTTGCGAGTGACAAATAATAGATATGTTTGCGCATCAGCTCGCTGTTTGTGATGTTTCCCTTGTAATAATATTAAATTCTCTCTACGTGGATTTCGTTGGCAAAGGAAATGCTATTCGCTCTGAAATGTTCCCTGTTGCCACATCGTCAAATATTTAACCTGACGACCGCATAATTGCGTATTTTCAGACAGAATATGCATTACACACATTCGCTTTTGCCTCTATAATAACTGCAGAGAGTATAAAACTGAATATTATATGAGCTTGCCCATGCGCCGCAGATATGTCAAAAGCAGCTTTTCAATCCATTAATAGGGAGATTTATATGCACATCATCATCCATCGATGATTCGTGATACACGATGATATGAAAATCCAAGGGGGAATTAATAACTGGTCTACAGGGTGCTGCTCTACGTGCTGCGTGGAAAATACTGTATATTTTACAATACAATAAACCCTACAAAGGCTACTGATCGAAATTTCAGATAAAAATTAGCTGATTGGAATTGTTTTTAGTTATTTTGTCAGTTATTTTAAAAGAACTTTGACGACTAAAATGTTTTTTGGTTACTTAATTGCCATCAGGAAAAAATTTTTAAAAACAAAACAAAACTCGAATTCACAGGAATTAAGTTACGTCAACTTCCCTGACTTTTCCAGGTTTTTGGAAAAAGATTCTCTGAATTTATCTAATTACGGATAGTTAATATTTTTTTCAAAAGTTGTAAGTCATGTGCAATGGAAAATAGGGAAATTCCCTAATCCCTATTATTGCAGCAGTATCATTTTTTTAGCAATATCATAACCAATTAATCATTATTAGCAAAATAACAGCACATTTATGTACTTTTCAAGTAGTCCGAAATATCCAACGCCAAAGTCATCTTAAATACTAACGTATCTTTATTCAAATTGATAAAATCCCATTAATATTCTATTATATATTATTAGTTTAAGTCATTATATACATTATTATAAAAACCATTATTAGTTTGCATCATTACATACATTATATAATTACATTATTATTATATGCATTACTTCCATTATTACATCAATCTGAAACATTTTCTTTACCAATTCTGATTTGATATGGCACGTAACATCAGTTTACATCTTCATAATCCATTTTAGACTAAGGATTTAAAAATCAGTATCTCATTGACCACCCTCCTGAAACACTGAATGTAAAAAACGCGACAGCGGGGGCCCACATTTGTTCACTTAGCGTCAACCACCATGTATTTCACGCAGTCAATATAATACACTTTTTTTAAAAAAAATCCATTCAAAATCAATTTGCAACAATCACTCGACGCTTGTTTTCTTCCGATATTTCATTTTTCACCTCTATTATCAATGTATCCGTTTCGATAAGGGCGAAATAAGAAATCCGAGTGGATTTTCGAGCACACGATATTACTGCAATATAAGCGGCGAAAAAAAAAACAATAATAAAAAATATGGTGTCAAAAAATCTTGGCTTAGTACCGCTATGAAAGCGTAACACCAAAAGCCAATTTTTTTTGTTTTCTGTTGAACACGAGTAACGAGCACGCAAAATGCCGTATAAAAAACATGCTTGCACCAATTTCACGATAGGTTTCTACACAGAGCTCGTAAAACACAGGTGTTGCTATGGCACAGCGAAAATATCGTATTTATTTATTGGGACCTTTCGTAAGCCTAACGATACACTCAGTAACGCTTATGCTCAAGCGGCATATGGCAAGTGGATATCAACACCGTTCAACGAGATTTAAGACCTGCACATCATCGCCTTACGAAAGAATAAGTTACGTTAAAATAAGAGTAGATCATTTTATAAAACACCTTGAGGCAGCAAACATGAGAAGCATTTTAAAAATCAAATGCAAAAATTGAGTTTTGGGCACTGTATTTAAGGGCACCCTGTAGGAGAAATGAGTTTACCGACTGCATTCAGTTCCTAAAACAATTTCAATTAAAATGCAATTCTACTCAGTATCATACTGCCGTGTGCTTCTCAAATTATGAATTAAAATTTATTATAAAACACTCGGAGATAGAAAAGGATGCAACATTTGGGTTTTGCACATTGTATTTTGGACACCCTGTAGTCGAAATGAATTTATTCAATGTAAGTAGTTCCTAGAATAATTTAAGTTAAAACATGCCTTTAGTGAGCTTCCCATATTCAATTCAACTCAGTACCCTAGGGCCTAATATATACAAATAATGACGTGTGTTTGTTAAAATATGAAACTATGAATTACAGGGTGCGTATAAAAGCCGATCCACCATTCTGATATCTTAGATCATTTTAATACATACAGTATGTGTTCTTGGAGACACACAGTACATGTAGATAAACCTCACTTTACGTAAATAACGTAATGATTAATTGGTTAATTGTCCACAGGTGCGCTGATAAGTCAAGGACCAGACGCATGCTTCTGATGTATAATGACCTTAAAGATCTTGTTAACTTCAAAGGCCCTTGAAGTATTTAGCCCTCATAGCAGATGACACAAAGATGATAGCGTTACAACCAAAAAATACAATGCAGCGAAGGAACGGCAATTTCACAAAAGAATCCAGTCTGAATATTGCAATAATCATGTCTGAAATCGTGTATTGTCGAGATAACAAATGATAAAGACTTATTCGTCGAGAAAGGATGCCAACCAAGCAGAAGGGAAATATGATACACCAGTCCTAAGGTAGAGATTGAAAACAAAACAAGAAAAAAAGAAAGAAGGGGGATTACAGTGTCTGCTGTAACAAGAAACTGCCAGATAACTAGCATTTTGAGTAAAAGCTAAGTAAAACTTCCTTTTTTCCTTTCATTATCTTCTTTTGAGATATCGCATTTCCAGCCTAATAATAACCAACTAGCTACATTTCACTGGAAAAAACAGGGAAAAAATCACTCAATGATAAAAGAGCTAAATTATCATCGATATGTTGCTTCGCTTTAATATGCCGAAACAACAATTTCCTAACACTAAGAAATCCACTTGAATATCTATGATGCATCAAATGGAATTTATATTTTCCACATGCATAAAAAAACTGGAAGTACATGTTTCAAATTGATTTGTAACGAAACAAAAATTCTGAAATAATTCAAAATTTGTTAATTTTTTGTTACCCTCAACAAGAATTAAAACAAATTGATACTTTTCTCCACTTGCTGCTCTTTATAAGCAAATATCGAAACAAAAACAAAATGCATTGAACATTACGGAATAAATGTCATTTTTGCTTTTGTTAAAATACTCGTGCAAAAAGTTCCAGTTGTATTTCTGTAGAAAAATATGAAAATAAAGTAAATAAAATGACTAAACTTTGAAAAAGATGAAACATTAAATGAAATGCAGACATAAGTTTCTAATGTAGCAAAAAATCGTATAATTAAAACAATACGTAAGTAATTGAAAACTACTTCCATATTTTTTAAATTGGTTAGAAAAGCATAAAATTTGCTAGCAATATTAAAATCTAAATTAAATGCATCAGAAAGATTACGATTTTAGAGTAATTACATCGCACAATTAAACAAAAGTGACAGAATTGAAGTCCTTGGATAAATGTTTTAAGGTCGTTAAATTGGGGAAAAAATGACCTCTCTTCAAGTAAATACCAGCATAATAACATCACGAACACAATTGGATGACAGATTGTCGTTGGCGTCAAACATAATGCTATTCCAGTAACAATGGAGTTTATTAAGCTACGAAGCATGCAATAAATGTGACATCAAACAAATTCCTCACATGTGATGGCTGCTTATTACTTAAGATTCAACTATTAAAACTGGCTTCACTACGATAAAAACGAAAAATGAGAGGAGAGTTTCCACTCCTCCACCTCCTCCAACCCAAAGCAACAATGATATAAATTACAAGAAAAATTCTCAAGAAAAAAAAACCAATACGCTTGGTTAGATACGTTTGCAAACCTGCTTTTAATCAAACATGAAAACAGGAGAGCGAATAACAAGACGGAAGGGTTAGATTTGAAAAATTCAATTTTCAGTAAAACAAGAGCATAAACATAGCCTAAAAGGCTAAACAGCCTACCTAAACTGACAAACTATAGATTGTCAGTCGCTGTTAGGCCTGAAATGCATACATATAATTCAGTGAGCTGAAATATCGCAAACGTCCAGATGTACCAAATTCTTCTTTGCACACATATCTTGCAAATCCATACTTCATAAACTGTTGCATTTCAATATTTTGATACAAACGATACAATTTACGACATCAATAACTTCAAAAAGGTTGTGGCCAGGTCATTTCATTTAGAACTAAATGACCCTTACGCTAATTTAAGGAGTTTTTCCAAGGGCTTTAAATGTGTGGGCTTAGCACCAAGGCCATCTAGCGGCCAGATTCTTGTTGCACACACAATGGTACCTCAGCTGAGGGGTAAACAGACGAAATAAGAGACCTACCAGATGGGGTCATCAGAGGTAGGGGGTGTCAAGTTCAATTTTCTACTGATAAGCAGCCAAGATTTCAACAGCTTGTAATGTCCAAATACCTGGTTTCGTGGAGGAGGAGTGGAAGAGGGTTCAAACAGAAATGCAATGTCAAAAAATGCAGAAGCAGCTCTAAGCAGTACATCTATTTTGAAATCACTTTATAAATGCTCTATTTTATTTTCAAAATCCAAAATGCCATCATAATTTTCCATAGTGTAGATCTCAGTGTTAGTTGTCTTATAAAATAAAAACAATAATGACACGTGATAGTTCAATCACTTTCAAGGACTTCATTGATCTGTAAGCACCCTAAGGAAGGTCAAATATGGCTATATATTATATGGAGTTATACATGTATATGCCATCACATAGCTTCTTTAGACTACTGATATCAGCATATTTAATGAAATATCTATGGTAATATTTTAGTGATAGTGGTTTTTTTAGAATACTGATATCACTAAACATTTTTGCTAATAACACCCCATATCTGTACTGATAACTCTATACTGATATTTCCACCAGGGATACCTGGCCATGCATGCGCATTATATAGCCATGTCAAAGTCCATTCATAGCCATATGTTGACATCGTCATCAGTACTGATGTTCTACAAAAGAATCTTTCTTACTGCTCACTTCCCTTCAGCAAATTACATGCCAATACAAGTACACAAAATGTAAACTTATACTGTATTAAATTACCGCTACCGTATTAAATTTTTCAGGTAAGGACACAGATATATTCAAGACCATATCTGCGAATCTGTTAACATATTACCATATGTAAGAATACAATAACATACATGGATTATTTGGACTTAAACAGTATACTGCCATATAAGCTTAGGTCCATTTGTGGCCATAGGTCATATATCCATATGTGGTTCATATTTAATTTTTTTCCAACCAGGGATTCTTACTTCAAGAGCTCTCGGCCAATGGCTTCTTAGCACCTTCCAACATAAAAGAGCAACCAAACTGCATTTTTCATTGCGGAAAAAAAAACCTTGGTTGAGGAGAGGCTCAGAAGGCCGTATCAGAAAAGTTCATCTTGTACTACACCCTTAGAGGTCCCATGATGCTACTAAGATTTCCGTTTCCCCCACCCGAAAAACTTTTCTCTCTCTCTCTCTCTCTCTCTTCCAAGATCTAATCTATTTCTAAAAGCCGTAGCTTTTCAAAGTAGAACTAGAAAGGAAACATCATTGAATTTTTCCTTCTCCTTTGTGCTTTGGAAATCCAGAAAAGAGCCCATCGAAACCCCGGGTTCTGGAAACCCTTGCCCAATGGAAACTGACCCTGCAAGAGCGATGTCCAGAGGAGTGCGAGATGTTATCGCCACTGGACCTCACTCTGGGTCCGAGCAAAGAATGGATCAAAGGAAATCTCATTTTCTTCATGGCTTCATTTAACCTCATTTACCTTCTTTTAGAAACTGCTCTTCAAATTGGATTCGAAAACGTTGTTTTCTAGCCTCGTTTTGGGAGATGGGGAGGGGGTCTTGCAGTTTTGACCAATTTCACGAATGATAAAATTTTAACCGATAAGTGAAATGATAGGCCATCGCTTTTTCAACGTCAAGTAATTCCTATCGAAATATCGCGAATCAAATCCCATGCTGGGTGGTTAGTGCTTTCTTAGTGATAATGCATGCTATGAGCCTCTGACAAATGCAATTTTATACTAAATCCGCAATTAAAATAAAAGGTAGATTTATTTATAAAACTGATGGCTTAAAGAGTTGCTATATTCTTTATCGTTATCTTAAGAAAACAGAATAATACAATTACGCAGTTAACATTAAATTTAAATTCTTGAATATGAAGTAATTTTCATTTGATTGTGCAATAAAAAAACAGTTTTGCATTTATTAAGTTTCCATTTAATTTGTATTCAGGCGTTCATGCAAGTTTTATTACTGATTTAGCTGTAGTGAAAAGTTAAAACTATTGAATAAAACACCATTTTTTTAACATACTAGTTCTTATGCAAAAATAATAAAATGAAATGTAATCGAAATTAAGTTATAGATTTAGCATTAAATTAAAAAGCAAAAAAAATAATACGTTTTTCGTTTTCTTCGCTCAATGCTGCAGTGCAATTTAATCTAAATTTGGCGTCCATTAGAAAAATTTCCATCTCAAGTTTGGCAATTTTGGAATTATGAAATTAAACTTTTCAGGCCACAATTTTTTAATGAATAAAATTGCACGTGAATCGCCATGAAACACATGAAATTTATATATATTTTTATAAAAAAAACAACCTATTTTTGCTGCGTTTTAGACGCTTTATATGAGCTACGTTTGTTTAGTTATTTCGCAGTTGTTTCTCTGGGGATCTCATAAAGCCCTACGTCAGTTCTTCAGTAAATTAGTAGCAGTAATAATTCCCTAAATCATTCCGAAAGATGGAAGTACTCTTTCTAATCGCTTTGGCCAATGGGTCCTTAAATATAATTACGTTTTCAGTAGTGGCACAAATGAAGAAACAACGTCATTCCGGAAAGATCATTAAGTGCCTAAATGAGAAAGTGTTAGAAAAACACTATCATTTATTTAAAAAAAAACGAAAACAGAAATACGCCGTAAGACCACTGCCCGTTTTTACTGTTATGGTTGCTTTTCGTCCAAATTGCCATCTTGCTGGCACATGTATACAAAAAAAACAAAGAAAACTGAGTATTTTATGGTCGATTCCTTACTGGGCATCTGTTCACCAGAAGCTCCTGCAGCGCCATTATTGAATACGTCGGGGTCAAAAGCAATTTGTTCCTCATAATGGCAGTTTACTGTGGTTAATGGCAAATGCTATTCAGTAAAAAAGCAAGAACCAAGGGGCCTTTTTACAAGGAAGGGATGGACTGGAGGAAGAAAACTGGCAAAAACCCAGCTCAAAGCTACAAAGATTTAACGAAATAAAGAGAACAATATGAAGATTATAAAACGGTTTTACCGTGGATGTCCAGCAAGTTCTGCCATCGGTTAAAAATGCTGTTTATACAAAACCCAGTTGATTCAAGTGGTTCTTTTAAAATACTATTTTACCATTAGCGATTATTAGGGGCCATCCAAGGTTCGATGAGGGAGAGGGAGAAAACAAAATTAGACTAAAAAAATTAAAGTCATATAAAGACTAGAGTAAGATTAAACGAAAAAACTATCATGGGGTTATAGGTTACACTCCCTGGAGCTGAAAGACACCCAACAACAGGTTTGTCATTGAAGACGTCATCAATGGAACACTGACAACGCACTATCCAATGGCTGTGGCCTTCTAACTGATCGTTAATCAGAACTAGCTACTGGATTCGCGCTTGAAAATGGCGGAAATGGGTTACAAAAGCACCCCGTATCGTTTCATTTACCCCAAGTGTCAGTTTCGCTATCTGACAATGGTAAACCAATTGAAGAGACCAGAGGAGGACCCGGGGGCGGGTACACCATAGCGCTTCGAACGCCACCTGTCGAGTAACTACGCAGTGGTCCACACATCATGCCATTGCAGTTTAGAGGCAGGATTAACTGTTGAAGGAAGAGGATCTTAATGGATATCATCTCTAATTGTACTTCAGTCATTGACTTATTGCTGGCTCTGCTCAAGCACAACGACAAGAAATTGCTGCAAATAAGTACAAAGGATGGCGAACACAAATTCTGGTGGTCACATTCTGGACTCGGCAATTATTCAATCGATAATTGGCCAGTCCCCATAAATTATACTAACCAGATTAAAAGTTCTGATTCATGGATGCAGTCCTGGTTGTCCAGTGGCATCAGGGCTTGCACACAAAGGACGTCTGATTTCTAGGTTCATTTAAAGCTCAAAGCCTTTGAGCTTTTTTGATGCCAAAAATTGTTCTTGGAGCCCCAGGAATCCCGATCTGTCTGAATTCTATGTGCCTAGAAACGCCCATTTTAAAGCCCCAGAGAGCTGGAGGGGAGCGGTCAGTACCCCTAAGACCTGGGTCAGGAAATTCATCATTTACCTGCCAAGGTTTAGGACAGATACCTTCAAACCAGTGTAAATGCATCCTGGCAACAGGACATAAACATCCCTTCTTGCAAATATAAATGACAACAGTATTTTAGGACGTTTTTGTCAGTTAGACAGTGTTATTTATGTCTCCAAATTGGACAACTCCCATGTGTCGGCCATATTGCGATGAGTAGACACACGAACCAGCTCAAATAGACCAAGCCAAATACCATTTCAGGAGCAAAAAACAATCAGATTTTGCGTGTTTATAAATGATCTTGGAGACAGAAAATGTCAGGAAAATGGGAAATGGAAAAAATCCGTAAATAAAAACGTGTACTTTGAGGGTAAATTAGATGGCTACTGTGCATATAAAGAGTAGTCTCCATATGTCAGAAGAAGAAATGGGGATTGCCAAGCAGACAAGAGAATGGGCAATGTTGATATAAACAAACAAATACACAATGGTAGGAGAGTATATACATATGTTCTGCAGAGAGCATAATACAAATACATAAAAAACACAGCGAGGATCGAAAACATACTTTCTATTTTATATCAAGAAATAAAAATAACCTTAATTTTTTCCCACTCCGGATATTTCTTGGCCATATAGGCCCTCCAAACTACATCAAACTGAGCTTTTTATACGCAAATGTTCTGTTAGGCACTGATGGATTTTCTAAGAGGAAATTTCAAAGAAAAATATATATACATATATATATATATTGCGTATGCATGACATGATGAAACGTCAGAATAGGCCTACTTTAAAAGCTCCATTATGACCCACAATGATGGCTAAATTTGCAAGAGGTAGCCAAGAAAAATACGCTAAAATATCACATTCATTGGCCAGAAACCAAGGCTCATATTACATCCTCTATAAAAGAAATGTGGTTTCTCTTAATGACAAAAAAACTCAGTCTGAGCTTGAAAGCAAAATATTTCCCTCCTATTAATTCGTCTTTTTTATTCTTCCTTCCTTCCTTCCCATTCAGCTTGATGGACTGTCAAATCAACGTTTCAATTTTAAAAGACCTTGTTTGATCAAATAAAATCAATATGAAATAAACGATGACTAATGGCGAATTAAACGTAACGGGTTGCTAAGCGACGAAATATTTACAAGGAAATGGCGATGTCCAATTTAACTTGCTAATATTTAACATCGTGGGAATCGATCCATGCATATATGTCCACGAACGGGTTTTTAAAAGTCAAAATGCATTAAACATTCAAACTAAGTTCAAAGAGTAAAACATTCCATTATCGAAACAAAGAACTCTTATAAAACTATGAGATTAATAAGTCAAGCTACATAATGTAAATAAAACGCATCAAAAACAGTGTTCATTTAAAATGTATCTGCAATTGAAAAAATAAAAATAAATTACTGCATCGTTACTCTAAAATCTATAAAATGTAACCAAAAAGTATATATTTCAAACGAATTTGCAATTTCGAAATGAAAAGATTGTACTGCAACATTACATGCACTATAAAACCTTTAAAATGTATCTATAAAACATTTGTTTCAAAAGCATCCGTAATTTAAAAATCAAAACAAAAAGTGTACTGCATCATTACTCTAAAAGCTGTTTTTCTTCTAAAATTTGTACGTTTATACTTTTTGGGGGGGGGGGGGGGAAATTAAAGATTTTGTAGTTTTGT